>JAFVLL020010279.1:0-112049 GCA_021397915.2 Tor tambroides
TTAATTAAAGGCCGTTCAATCACAGCTGCTCAGCTGGATCTGACAAGTGCAGGTTGTGAATCAAACTCCTTCATTTGGGGGATTGCAGGGCAGTTCAGTACATCTCTCTTTCACTCTCTCTTTCTCCATCCATTCCTATCTCTTTCGTCTCTTAGATGCTTTAACATGAACCGAAGAACTTTAGATTTACGCACTGAGGACTGGGCTTGGATTTCAGTGTAGGTGTTTCAAGCTTATTTGACGCATTCATTGAGTTCAGTGTGTACATGCAGTGACCTTTATTCATTCCAAATGCATAGCAGTATATAAACATGCAGCTCTTCCCATATTCACTTCACATGTGCTTTCACACTAAAAGCTTTTCAGCTATAAATATATATATATTCATAAATAATGTATATAAATGATATACATAAATGATATATATAACAGTAAATTTACATAAATATTCTTTTTTTTTTTTTCCTTGATGAATTTTTGTTGAATTTTTGATGAATTGATTATTTAATATTTTTGGTTTTGTTACAGTGTTAGTGATGGGCTCTTTCTCACTATCACTTACTCTCTCTCTTTTACTGTACCTATCATTACGTAGTTCTGTCCTCTTTCAAAATCCCTTTCGTCTGAAACATTTTATTGAACAAAAATCCTGAAGCTCAGCTAACAATCCCACTGGACCCAATTTAGAAACTAATTCAGGCAAATGCGATTTAAGAGGCTTTCCATGGAAAGATATGCTTCAGCTTTGTTGAGATTTCAAATCGTTTGGAGAGCCTGGAAGCAAATTCTACTACTGGAAGTTCTTCCCCACATATCAAATATTTGACGTGTTAGTGCCAAAATTGTTTATTGTTTTTCAGTGATATACAATGGTGCATACTAGTGATTTAAAAAGAGATAATATTAAATATGTATCATCATGTAGCATGTATTATAATATTTTTCTTTGCCATTTTGATTTTTCTGTCTGCTAATACCTGCTGTAGATGATGTGTTAAATGTAAAGACATGAAAAGCTAATTTTCAGAGTGTGACTTGTTTAATCTCACCATGCTATTTATTACTATTCTCATATTATACTGGTTAATGGCCATAGTGTCTCATTTTCCATATTTAATCTTTTGTGTCTGTCTCCTGTGGTCTGACACTCTGCAACTCAGGCAGGCCGGGATCTGTCTAGAACTGAACCCGATAATGATGATAAGGTGAGTTATTAGGGCCAGGAAAGTGATTAGGAAAAGTGGATAGCGCTGGTGAATTAGGGACCCGCTGAGCATCACATTCTGCTCCCAAATGACCATTCTCAGATGTGACAATGATCTTTTAGAGGGTGTCATCCAAGCTGTGAACAGAGCTAATTCCAGTGTCACGGTGCTCAAGAGCACCAAGGGTACACTGTGCACATTGTGAAGGACAAGTACAGGCAAATTCACCAGGACCGGAAAGCCCAGTCTAATCTTAGCGGTGCCCTTTTGGGTTGTTAAAAGGTTTCTCACATACTCTGGCTGAGAGGTTATAATTAGCTGTGGTGACTTGGACTTGGGAAGGAGGATGCTGTCTTACCAGTACGTTTTAGATTAACGGTTTGGGTAACGATTTCTGTTTTAGTCCAAAGTTCGGGGGAAATACAATAAAAAAAAAAAAATACTTTTTAATCAGCAAGGATGCATTAAATTGACTAAAAGTGACAGTAAAGACATTTATAATGTTACAAATAAATTCTGTTTCAAGTAAATGCCGGTCAATGAACTTCATATTCATCAAAGAATCATAGTATCATAGCAAAAACTTTGTTTTCCACAATGATAATAAGTACCTTTATTAATAATTGGGCACCAATAACAGCATATTAGAATGATTTCTGAAGGATCATGTGAATCTTAATGATGCTGAATATTCAGCTTTGCCATCACAAGAATAAATTACATTTTAAAATATATTCAAACAAAAAACAGTTATTTTAAATTGTAATAATATTTCACAGTATTACTGTTTTAGTATATTTTTGATGGAATAAAACATTAAAAAAACAAGATTTATAAATTATAAAATATAAAATTTAAAAAACAAATTATTCAAAACTTCTTGCTGCCTGTGTGTGTATTTTTATATAAATATAAATTGATCCATATATTGTGGTCATAGTTTGCATAGCTGAGTATAGGTTCTTCCTTTGACCAAGAGTTTATTACTGTCATAAAAAGACCATTCATTCAGGCTTCTTGGGGAGGATTCATTTAAAATGAATGACATTTAAGCATATTTATGTGATGGGCAAATATAAGGTGTGTTGTGGCACCTAATGGGGTTTGAAAAGGTCTTCCCCTCACTGCTCCTCTTTTCTGCCGGTGTGGATCTTCACAATGAGCAGAGAGCTGGTGCTTAATTGAGATGCCATATCTAATATGTTGAGATGAGCTAGATGAGAGAGGGATCATTCCTTTCCATCTAAAATAATACTGGCAGGGAGGGAAGGGAGGTCAAATTCACTGCTGTCCTAAAAGAAATTAGGCTAAATGGGAAGTTTTATTCTAGTTTAAATAGCTGGTATTAGACTCACAGTGTAGATTCTCTCTCCCATTCTCTTCCCCCCCCCCCCCTCCCTCTTTCATCCATCTCCATCCTCATTGTGATTCAGTCACTTTATTTGTTCATTTTAAGCAGTTTCAGCAAAGGATTGCAGCCATGACCCTCTTAAATTACACCTTACAAAGAGATCATGTCCAATTTTTTTTTCTGACCCAATGCAGTGTAATTATTTTTCTGTCTATATTTTTAAGTTACTCTTCTTTCTATTTTCACAGAACAGCACCTTACTCGATTTTCAAAAGGATTGCGGTGTGTGATTAGGCTTATGTTCAATTATATGTAAATAAAATAATCAGTTTATTGACTTGTAATGCTGCTTTGTAATGTCTATTCAATGTTGTCTGCTACAATAATGTAGTGCCTTCGTTTGGGGGCTTTTTTTGGTAACTATTGATAAATCCAATAAATTTAGCATTTTGTATAATTAGATTTTTTTAATTTAATCTATGTACAGCCATAATAATATAACTAGTACTTAAAATGTTAACAACCGCTTTGGGTCTTTGCCATGTTTGGCATGTTTGTGTAGTGACCACTAGATTCATAATGCTTCTGTTCCTCTTTTAGGAATTCCTTTTTTCCCCCAACAGAATCGCAGCTGTTTATTGACGCCTCACCTTTAATTCTGAGTTAAATATTTGAAATCCCTTTGGAGACATTTTTTAATTTGGCTCAAACACAGCCTTTGGGGGTTGTTTTAGCTTATATTTAGCTTTTTGGCAATTATAGCTCTCACCTGGTGTGTGTCACGATAACAGCACAGCTTCTTGCAATTATACTGCTGTTAGTAAATGACTGTAACCCTCTGATGCTGAAATGCCATTAAAGGATCCCCGAAGGCCATCAGTGGTAACAGCAGGACTTTAAACTGCCATTTTCCTTTTTTTATTTTATAATCTAAGTTTTAAACTTTTATTAGCTTATTTTTAAAATTCATTTACACTATTAAAAATTCCAAGAGTGGGTTTTCACAGCAATGTCACTTAGGAACCGTTTTTGGTTCCCCAAAGAATCTTTAATAATTCTTAAAAGAACCACTTTTTTATTAGTTTTCTTAGTACTTAGTAAAATTTAATGAAAATGTACTCATCCTCAGGTTATCCAAGATGTATATGAGTTTGATTCTTCATGGGAACAGATTTGGAGAGATTTAGCATTACATCACTTGATCACCAATGGGTCTTCTGCAGTGAATGGGTGCCGTCAGAATGAGAGTCCAAACAGCTGATAAAAACATTATCATAATCCACAAGTAATCCACACGACTCCAGCCCATCAATTAATGTCTTGTGAAGTATAAATCTGTGTGTTTGTAAGAAACAAATTCATCATTAAGAAGTTTTTAACTTCAAACTATTTTTTCCAGCTAAATCAGGAGTCCTTTATCCATAATATTGCTTTCTCCAGTGAAAAAGGCACCTCATCGGAATCAAGAGAGAAATATGCACAGATCATGAACTGTTTACAAGCAAAAAACAAAACAGTCTAAAATGGCTCTAAACAAACATGATTTTGATGCGAGAAGACAACAGGGCGATGGACTTTTTCACTATTATGGATTGTAGACTCATATTTTAGCCAGAAGTGACGGTTTGAAGTTAAAATGATGGATTTGTTTCTTACAAACATGGAGCTTTTCACTTTCACAAGACATTAATTGATGGACTGGAGTCGTGTGAATTACTTGTGGATTATTGTGATGTTTTTTCAGCTGTTCGAACTGACGGCACCTATTCATATTCTGGTGGCACCCATTCACTGCAGAGGATCCATTGGTAAGCAAGTAATGTAATGCTAAATTTCTCCAAATCTGTTCCGATGGAGAAACAATCTCATCTACATCCAGGATGACCTGAGGGTGAATAAATTATAAGCAAATTTCTCAGTCTGTTTATTCAGAATGGTTCCTAATAATATTGAAGGATCTTCATGAGCCGAATTAGAATAATTTTGGCATAATATGAATATTTCCTTTGTACTGAGAAACGTGGCCTAGAGGGATTCTGTGTTGCGGGGGCAAATTCTTAATTGAGTAACCTGTTAATGTACTTTGTTCCAGGTGAACCGGAGAAAAAGTCAAGCCCAGTGATCCAGGAAGTGGTTGAGGAGAGCAGGGATGTGATGGAGGCCTCAGCCCCGTTACTGGAGAGCTCTCAGCCGAGCCTGGGGGAGGAGGAGGGTCAAAGTGAGGATGGGGACCATGGGGGCAAGGGGTCCAATGAGTCTGTTGGCAGTGGCTCTTCCTTTGAAGAGCTGGACATGGAAGTGGAAGAGGAGGAGGAGGAGAAGAAAAACGAAGCAGAGGAGGAAGACCATAATGGACAGCAGAAGCCTATGATGGTGGGAGAAACAATCGGGAACAGGGAGGAGTGAAGGATAAAGCGGATTAGAGGGAATGTGGGTGAATGATGAGCGCATATGTGAGTGTGGGTGCATGTGTGAGAGGGAGAAAGTTTGTCTGTGTCTTTGAAATCATCAAAGGCTTTTTTTCTCTTCCTACGTCTTTGAAATTAACATCCCTAAATATCGCAAATGTTACTTCTTTGTTATCAGCAAACAAGCAGTTATCCCTTTCAGAACCTTTTATTAAAGACTTAATGAAATGCACATTATTCTTCGGCTTTGTATTTATTTCTGAGGAAACCAACTGTATGTGTTGCTTTCTCTATTGTCTGTCTTCCCACGGTAATTATCAACTACATTCAGGCAGCAAGTAAATCAGGCAGATTCTGAAAATGAGGTAACACAATTAACGCAACTAAATGAAGCTTAATCAGACATTTTATTTCATTAACATGTTCTACAGATGATGTATTCAGTAACGTTTGCTTCAAAACATGAATAATTCATTCCAAATGCTCTCTGTTGCTGTAGAATAGAACTGAAAAAGAGTGAGAATAAAAAGTGCATGTTGTTAATGATTGGAGTGTGTTAATTTGACTATTTTTGTGTCCTCTGCATGTAACTGATTTGTTGTTGTTTTTTTGGAAACGAAAAAGTCAAAACAAACAATACACAGGACATATTCAAGTAAACCAGGCTATATTTTCTCTTTCTTTCCCATGTGTTTTTCTGTTTTTCTGTCATTTTTCATAAGCTAATTAGGAGAGAAACAGGGTATTCAGCATAAGGACTGTTGTTTGTTTTGGATTATATTTTTCTTACTGTGTCAGAATATTGGAATATCAGTTGTATCATACGCTATTTCATCTTTTGATACTGATAGTTGCTCTCTGATGTTCAGCAGGTCATTTGATCAGTCTTTTACATTGTGATTCTGCAAGAAAATATAAAGTATGTGTAAGGCAAATGGAGAAGTGTTTGTGGTTTGTGTGTTCACTTAAACAGCTACTTCAAACTTCTTACTAAACAAATATATGAAATATACACATATATATATACATGTATATATATACACACACAAATATACACTACCATTCAAAAGTTTGTGGTCTGCAAGGCTTTTTAAGATTTTAAAGGCTCTCTTAGGTTCACCAATGCTGCATTTATTTTTATCAAAAAGTAAAGCAAGTTCATATTTAAAATTTAATATAACTGTTTTCTATTTTAATATGTATATTTAAAAAAAAAAATATTCCTGTGATGGCAAAGCTGAATTTACACCATCATTTCTCCAGTCTTCAGTGTCACATGATCCTTCAGAAATCATTCTGATATGTTGATCTGGTGCTCAAAAACATTTCTTTTATTCATCAACTTAGTTGTGCTGTTTAATAGTTGAAAAAAGAAAGGTGACACAAAAAATATTTTGTGATGCTATAAATGTCTTTAAATCTAAGTATTAATTTCTTTATTTTTTGTTGTCTTTCCAAAAAATAATAAATAAATAAATAAATAAAATAAAAAATCGTACTGACCCCAAACTTTTGAATGGTTGTGTATATATTTATTGTGTAAAGTTATATTATTTATTGTATTATATTATTGTTACTAATTCCCCAGCTGTTTTCTGCTGTCATATGCTAGCCTTAATTCTTAGCCTTAATTGATAAGAATAGTCTCTTATTATCTGTTTTAAGCCTCAGGAATCCCCTTTGGTGTAAATGACCTCCTTTGAAGATCTGTTTAGATGTGTTTGCCATTGACAATACAGATCAATACAAGTGCGTTATCCTAAAGCTCCGGCAGGTTCTCTATCTTCTGAACACTTTGTCACAGGATTGCTGTGAGCTTAGTGAGGCACAGACAAGGAGGAACTTTTATGTTATGCTCTTTTTGACCTATTTTCATTGGTAATGCAAAAAGAAACCCAGTAAGTGGTCACTATGTATCTTCTATATTTGTATGTAATGTATCTTATTGCATAAACATAATATCACACTTGCAATAGTGCTGCTGTAATGAACAACAACCCGAGGCTGAATCTTATTTGTACTTAGTCACCACCACAGTAGCACTACTACCTGTATGATATTGTTTAATTAGAGTTTGTCTAGGTTTTAAATTCAAAAGAGCACTGTCGTTTTCCATGGAAGGCAGGATGTTAGGTAGAATGACAGCTTCAGTCACTATTCACTTTCATTGTATGAAAAAAGACGTCATGAAAGTGAATGGTGACTGAGGCTGTCAGTCCCTTACATTTCTGCCTGACATCTCCTTTCCTGTTCTACAGAAGAAAGAAATTCATGATGAACAACATGATGGTGAGTAAATATCTGAATTTTCACTTTTGGGTGAAATATCCGTTGCTCTTAAAATGGTCTGACTTTGCTCGCTGCACAATATGTTCTTTTGCATATCAATGTATTATTTACTAACTCTGTCACTTACAATGCAACGTTTAGGATCCCTCGAGGAATAGCCTAGCTAAGTAATCTTTAATTTTCAAGACTCTAAACAGATTTCGCAAGCATACTCTCTCGCAAGCTGTAAAACATTGATAATCCAAGATGGGATGTGACTGACTCAACGTGTAAAGGGTCACCACACAATCTATGTTCGGTCTGAGAAAATCCTCACGGGAGCTCGTGCCATCGCGCGCGCTTTCCACTCGTGTCATGTTGAAACTTGTCTATCGACCTGAAATGGGACATTGATCTCATGATGTGCGATTCTGACAAGCCAGCCTTAATACAACGCCGTCGCAGACTGGAGCTTGGCCAATTAGACAAAACTGACACAATCTGACGTCTTTCGGCGTATTTACATATTCAGTGCCTCACGGAGCAGTTAGAACAGACTTGAGTCAAGTTGTTGTCAACATAGTTTTCTCGATATGCGGTCATGATCGTTCATTGTAGATGTTTCTGTGCCAGTGGTCGGTGAATTGGAAACGCATGCCCACTTTCGAGTTGTTTTTCAGTTGAAGATATCCAGTCGATATTTTGAGCAGGGTTAGGCATCAAATCAGTGTAAATGTAATTCCATCAGAGCACGCACGCATGCACACACGCGCTCTTAGAGTCGTCAATAGGCGTTAAACTTATGCATAAAAGGTTAAACTGTGACACTTCAAATGCATTTCTTTAACGCCCGTTAATACTTAGAAAAGTTTGTGTGCAGCGAGTATTCTTTGGCGTTTTTAGGTAGGCAAAAAATCTCAAGGAATCCAATGACGCGCGCGACGCCTTTTCAGCACCACGGACAGTTCCACGCGCGCATAGCGTCTCCGAGGAGCGCGCTCAATGCAAACTTCACCCGCTGAATGAAACCTGGATTCCACTGCTGGAATTCAGCCATATGCTTTAAATTCAACATTAGAGTAATACGAAACTGTATGCGAGGATACGGACTTCTAACCGGATGTCTTTAAGTAGATCCGCCAGGAATCTGTCGATGAGAGGTGAACTGGACAGGTCAGGTAAGATGGTTATCGTCTGATTCTTATCTGTTTATGTAATTTTACCATATAGAGATCTCTGTTTCTGGAGATCGGTTGGCACGACAAATGCAGACAGGAATAAACTTAGCGTTGCTAACAGTTGGTTAAAGAATGCATTGCATTTTGACATCTGACGCGATCAAGAAATAATAATAATAACAACAACAAAGAAATTACTTCTTTAAAATAAAAGCATTGCATTGTTTTTCATTTGCACAAATCTTTCTATTTGACACGTTTTCAAAAAGGCAACACAAGCCAGCGTCAGATAAGATAAACAATCGTACAGGTAACATCTCATCACATATCGCTTTGAATAGCAAAACACTCCCGCTCCGCTCCGGGGTGTGTCTGAAACGCATCTCTGGATGTGTACAAAGCCTGTTCCTACTACTCCAACTTCATTTCTATAAAATCGTGGCTTGTTGCGTGTAGGTTCAACAGTTTCGCGAAGTGAAAAAGCAGTGGATATATTTAACCAGCTTCGCATTAACATATCACAAGTTTGTTGACAGTTTAAGTGAGGAATCTTATTAAAACGACTTTAAAGGGGCTTACGGTTTCAGTTCAAAGCTTGTCGACTTTTGAAGTCGTATTATGAAGTCTTACATATTGCTAACGTGTTGCTTTAAGAAATTTGCGTTTGAAGACACTGTTATCAATGATATAGCTATGAATCATAATGTAAAGTGTATAGGGCAATGTCTCTTATTCAGTTGTTCATGTGAGGTACGCTGTAAACATTTTTAATAAATGCACGTGATATAAATACTTTTATCAAAACCAAAAAGACTTATTGCCTTTAGAACAGAATAATTTCAGAATATACGTTTTATCATTATGTAACTGTTTTGTATATGGTAAGGGAAGTTTTTTTTTTTTTTTGGTGGCTGTGTCTAAACCTTTCTCTCGAATCACAATAATAACGGTGTTAGTTTCTGCCCTGGGTTTTGATTGCTGCCTCTCTGAAATGTTTAAAATCATGATCATATCCAGGCTATATATCAGCTTTAAATCACAATGTGCAGGTTTGTCCATGTCTAGCTGGTGTCTCCTAAAATGACATCATACGAGAGTTAAGATCATTAACATGATCATATTTTCATTTTCGTCCCTATTTATGAATTGAATTACAAAATGAATGCATTAAATATGGAGATACATGCTAACGAAACTATAATGTTTGGCTTTCGGCGAGCATGGCAGCCCAAATCAAGCTGTGGTTTAAAAATAAAAGAAACACAAACAGAGGCGAAGAACCGCTAGGCTGGTTAGTTTTAAATAATTCAAGCTCGCGCCGGACATGCTCTTATCTTCTCCAGTGAAGACTTGCGCGAGAGTCAAGAATCGCGCCACGCAGTCTCTGCTCAGTAAAGCTAGAAAACGAGAACCGAAACGGAACGACTGAATGATTTTTATGATGGTCGGTTGTTTTGCCATGCGGATGGAACAACGCAGAAACAAGGCTACCTGGATTCCGATTCCCGAACAAATGACTCTTTTGAGTCAGTTCTATTTAGTGAATCAAAAGCAGTCATGAATCATCCGAATGCGTTCGTATTTTTATATAGTGTGTGAATGGATGGATAAAATATATTTGATTAGTTTTTTTGTTTACTGATTAGGACCAATTGGATTGCATTTATTTTGCTTTAATTAAGAGAATTTCAAATATCTTACATTTATTTCTGAATTGTTGAATTCTGAAATGGAGCAAAAGAGAAGTGGAGTGAAAGAGTTAGAGAGAGAGAGAGAGAAATAAAAGCAAGTCCTTCAGGTCTCAGTGATCCAGTAAAGTGGAGACGCCTCTGTGAGCACGGCAAAGCTGCGTTATCACCGCCATGGCGTGTAAAAATGCCTCCTTAGTCCTCATCTGCAAGTAACACAGCTGCTTTGAAAATTGATCAACAATAAAACTCAGAACTGCTAACACAGAGTTCAACTAATGGCTTTTTAGTCTGGGCAACAAGCATTTTGGTGAAGAATTTACTGTGGTGGGATAAGTCACAGATGCTGACAAATGTCTTAGGCGGGAAATAGATTAACCTCTTGTGAGATTATTCTGCTACGGGAGTGATTGATAGGTTACAGCAACAAAGATAGTAAAAGTAATGGAGGTGTAAAGTGGTGTGTCACAGTGGCTTAATGGGAGTATTGTCACCTCACAGCAAGAAAGTCGCTTCGAGTCCTGTCTGGGCTGCATTGGAGAGCGTTCTGTGAAGAATTTGGATGTTCTCTTTCTCAATCTCATGTCATTTCAAATGTTTATGACTTCCTTTCTTCTGTGGAATATAAAAGAAGATATTTCAAGAGTGTTTTGGAAGGACATGAGGGTGAATAAACGATGACAGAATTAATTTTACAAGAGGACAATGGGCATGACAGTTGAGCGAATGTTTTCATTAAAGAGATGTTCTTATCACATCTCCCTCCCAGATAATCACACATCGTTTTATTAATCAACCACATGATTAACAGATTAAATGGTTGTTATATGAAATGAGGGAGCTTAATTCACTCTTATCGCTTAATAAAGTTTGGTTTTATTAGCTAAACTTTATGGACAAAGTGATAACCGAATGATGGATATAACCCACTTTTTCTTCACAGTTTGCTTAATGGTGCATTCTTATGATATTTACCTTATCCCAAATAGCAGCGCTCATTGATTTAACATTATTTCACTGTTAAATCAATGATCTTTGTTAAGTGCAGTCCCATTTTCAATATATAGCAGTATAGCAGCTTTTTAATGTCACTAATCTGTCGAACGAACTTTACGGTAAAAGTGCTGTGTGAATAATAAATGTCTTCATTTTCACTCTGGCAGTCTGAGGTAATGCTAAGATCCTCTGGAATGCATCAGGCACATTCAGAAGCAGATGGTGTGTGTTTCTTGTCAAGCATCTGGTAAAAGACTTACAGAGAAATTCTGCGACCATGCAGATCCCAGGAGAGACTCGTGCACAGAGACAGGAGGATCTGTGTGTCTTTAGTGCATCTGTGCAGTAGGGCACGTGTGTATATATTTGTGTACTTCTGAGAGAAAGGGAGAAAAGCTAAACCAAATGCAAATACTTAGAACTAAAGGCAGACATGTAGTGGGGTTTCATCACAGCGGGTCTGAGCTGTGTACTTTGTCCAACAGGGAGAAAAGACCATATGTGTTTTTACTCACACTCCTGAGAGTATGTGTCAGATAAATACATAATATGATGTATTAGGGTTGCATTAAAGTGTTTAAAGGCAAACAGCAGCTCATGGGTCTCCAGTGACTGGGACATGAATAATGTACAAGGTTTAGAGAAGGAGGGAGAGACCATATAGAATGCAGAGAAGAAGCCTTCCTTATGTCCTTGTGCTTGTAAAAGACACTACAGACAGCAAGAAAGAAGCATATATACAGTATGTTGAAATCAACTGCAGATACACACACAGGCACACATATAGTAAAAAAGCTACAAATTTAAGTAAAAATCCAATTTTGCAACTAAGCAATCTCTTGATCTTTTGTGTAGTTGATTTCACAGTGGTTTGAAGTGTGGGGAGTTTGATTGGCAGCATTTTAATTGCTATTTCCTGTCGTCTCCAAGCTACAGTGAATGGATGTCACTTAAATGTTAGTTGTCAATTAGTATGATCTGATAATAAGTACCCCATGTGAAAAGGTCAGTAGTCTGATTCACTTATAATCTAATATTTACCTTCTAAAGCTTTAAAGGTGAACTGGTAAAGTATGTTGTATTATATTGTCAGATATGATAAATCAGATCAAGTTGCACTGTGGCCATATTAAGTTCCACTGTGGCAATATTTTGAGCTAGAAGAATCTATTTGGAAGTATTTTAAAATGTTTTAAAATCACTTCTGTCCTTGAAACATTCTCTCATTCAAACAGCCAAATGTAACAGCAGAGTTCATCCAGAAGTTAAAATATGTTATCATTTATTTACCCTCATGTTGTTTCTAACCTGTATGACTTACTTTCTTCTGCACATCACAAAAGCTATTTTGAATACCCTACTGACATTGACTTTTTTTTGACACAGCTTGAATGAATTCGAGGCTGTGATGGATAGAAGTACAGTGTGTTCAATGGATTGTACTGTTGTTTAACAACATGATTTGGCTGACAAACCATCTTTCTGGAAAAAAAAATTAAGTAGACAGAACTCCATAAAACAGTTGTGAAAGTTGTATTGAGAAAATGACTTAATCTAGGATCTTTATACAGTGTGTGCCATTGTAAAACTGTAAGTCTATCTCTCACAGCCTCATTTTCATTTGTGCTAAATTAAATATGGTGTCTAACCTAAGGTCTATTATTATTACTAGTAGCTTTCTTTTTCTCAAATTATCAACAGACATCTGCAATGAGTGCTTCCTCCTAGGCTTTTAGTTCCTGTGAACTTTGAAATAACTGAGAGTGATGTCCGACTGAGAGACTAGGTAAATGAGCTGTTAACTGCAGTCGATTCCAGCTTAACCCATTCAGTCCTTTTTGTGAACATAATAGTCCGTGAATATGATAGGAGGCCATTATTCCATTATCTGCTGGTGTCTTGGACAGTGTTACTTCATATTTTGTAATATTTGTTTTGTTGGTACTTTTTTGCTTCCTGTGAACACTGAACATGAGTGAATTTACATAATGAATATTTATGTCTTTTATTATTTATTTAGGAAATATAACACCCGCAGCACTGTTGTACTGAATAAGCAACTTTGAATCCTCTCCCGTTTTTATTCTTGGCCAATCAGATTAGTGGATTAAGAACTACCGTTGGTTAATAAAAAAATATTATTTCATTTAGCACTTTTGAAGTAGAGATCTTTTATTATGGCTTAATCTGTGAAGAGAATCATTGGATTGTTTCCTAGTCTGATTTCCAGAAAGTGCTCAGTGCATTTAGCCTTGTCTAACTGTCATTTTGGCCCCTTGGAGTGAGCAGTTGTACACACTTGATTGCAATTCCCCTTCAAATGGTAGTTGATGATGTGGCTGCTCAAAGGGCCCCGAGTAAGGTGTTCAAAACCTCATTTGGACAGCAGCCACCGACTCTTTGGATGGTTATCAAATGGCGTGCCTGCTGGGTTGTGGCATTACTCACACTCACAGTTGTTCGAATTGGATTTGTGGTTTGGAGCTCCAAATTAAAAAGACATTTGTCAGCTTGTCGGAAAATGTACTGCAATCCAGCGATTAGCAGAAACTGAAGTTGTAATTCTGTCAGTTTATTGTTTTCAGCTTTATCACTGCCAGGACGGACTTGGCACGGCGGTGCCCCAAATGTAGCGGAGACCGAGAGAAGCTGTCATTTTCTTACGAGTGTGTAATGTGCATTTATCGCATGGCTAACTGTGGCAAATGGAATTTAAAATTGAGCGTTTGGTATTTGACGGCGGTGATTACAGTTTAACTGATGAGTGACGTGGACCACTTTAAATAAAGCAACAGGTTGGTCGCATAAGATCAGGTTATCACCGAGAGGGATTCTTGGATGATATAAAAGCATGCAGCAATATACATGCCTTGCTTCCCTGGAAATTTTTTTTTTGTCATCTAAAATGTGGCCTGAAATTCATTTGCATAGTTTCTCCTCTCTAATCAGTGCAGAAGAGCCCTTGCATGGAATTCCTCTCTTACCTTTTCCTCCCTCGGCCCTGCGGTTACATAAAGATGACCTCTCTCCTAGATGTGCTATTACCATATTCATACTGCTCTTTTTGCCAGCATGAGATTGAAAATACTGAAATGGATTAACACTTTGGGAGGATCCTCCTCCTCCTCCTTAAGGTTGCTCATTCCTTCCTCTCTCTTATTTACGTTCTGTCTCTTCCTCCGCGCTCTGCCAGCATCTCTCAGTTCCCCTGCGTCTTCACACTGCGTGGCTGGAGCAGTCTTGAAGACTGGCAAAAGCAGCGCCATCAAATTGAAGAGGCCATCTGGTGAAGCGGAAGATACAGGCGATAGTGGAGAAGGAGTGGAGAGTAGAGAGAGACAGGGGAAAATTGGACTGGATATTCAGGCAAATTTATGGGTCTTTAATTGCTATGTATTTACATAATTTGAATAAATGTAAATGTGATATTCCACTTCAGCGTGGTTACTCGGTGGTTACTGAGAACTGCCATATCTCTAGTGTAAATATGCATACAGAGCTTTAAGTCAACATGAAATCAAAATTTACTTTCTTAAAGGGATAGTTTACCAAAAATTACTTCTTATAATTACCCTCATGTTGTTCTAAATCAGTTTGCGTTCTTCTGTGGTACACACAAAAAAGAAGTTTTAAATAATATTCACTCTTCCATACAAAGAAAGAGTTCCCTAGGTTACCCTTTTGGCTCCCAAAAGAGTAAAAAAGCACCTAACAATATCATAAAAGTAGCCCATATGACTCATGCACTCTATTTCAGGTCTTAGGAAGCCATCTGAAATACTGACATATAAGTAATTATTCAGTGGAGATATTGCTTTGAAAATCTACATTTACAGCCCTTGGTCACTATTCACTTTCATTATGGAAAAGAGCAGCTTGGATATTCTGTTTAACATCTTTTGTGTTCCGCTGATAGGGCAGGAAGTCTTACAGATTTTGAAAAACATTAGGGTGAGTAAAGAATGACAGAATCTTTATTTGGTGACCTATTCCTTTATTTTTTATTTTTTTCATATTTTCTATCAAATATACATTACTATCAAAATATAAAAATTGCTCTGCTTCTGCAATAACACATTTCTGGCTGATGCCACCAATTATCTTTATTTTTCAAATGTCCCCTCCAACCACCTGCCTTACAGAGGCAACTTTTCACAATTCAGCTAATAACCATACAACCTGAATTCTGGAAATGTTGGGACGTTTTTTAAATTTGAATAAAATGAAAACTAAAAGACTTTCAAATCACTTGAGCCAATATTTTATTCACAATAGAACATAGAGAACATAACAAATGTTTAAACGGAGAAATTTTACACTTTTATCCACTAAATGAGCCCATTTCAAATTTGGTGCCTGCTACAGGTCTCAAAAAAGTTGGCACGGGGGCAACAAAGGGCTGAAAAAACAAGAAATTTTAAAAAGATTCAGCTGGGAGAACATCTAGCAACTAGTTAAGTTAATTGACATCAGATCTGTAAAATGATTAGCAATAAAAGGGATGTCTTAGAGAGGCAGAGTCTCTCAGAAGTAAAGATGGGCAGAGGCTCTCCAATCTGTGAAAGAGTGCATAAAAATATTGTGGAATACTTTAAAAACAACGTTCCTCAACGTCAAATTGCAAAGGCTTTGCAAATCTCATCATCTACAGTGCATAACATCATCAAAAGATTCAGAGAAACTGGAGAAATCTCTGTGCGTAAGGGACAAGGCCGAAGACCTTTGTTGGATGCCCGTGGTCTTCGGGGCCTCAGACGACACTGTATCACTCATCGGCATTATTCTGTCATTGACATTGGTAAATGGGCCCAGGAATACTTCCAGAAACCACTGTCGGTAAACACAATCCGCCGTGCCATCTGCAGATGCCAACTAAAGCTCTATCATGCAAAAAGGAAGCCATATGTGAACATGGTCCAGAAGCGCCGTTGTGTCCTGTGGGCCAAGGCTCATTTAAAATGGACTGTTTCAAAGTGGAAAAGTGTTCTATGGTCAGACGAGTCCAAATTTGACATTCTTGTTGGAAATCACGGACGCCGTGTCCTCCGGGCTAAAGAGGAGGGAGACCTTCCAGCGTGTTATCAGCATTCAGTTCAAAAGCCAGCATCTCTGATGGTATGGGGGTGCATAAGTGCATACGGTATGGGCAGCTTGCATGTTTTGGAAGGCACTATGAATGCTGAAAGGTATATAAAGGTTTTAGAGCAACATATGCTCCCCTCCAGACGACGTCTATTTCAGGAGGACAATGCAAAACCACATACTGCAGCTATTACAACAGCATGGCTTTGTAGTTGAAGAGTCCGGGTGCTGAATTGGCCTGCCTGCAGTCCAGATCTTTCACCTGTTGAGAACATTTGGTGCATCATTAAACAAAAAATACGTCAAAGACGACCACAAACTCTTCAGCTGCTGGAAACCTATATCTGGTAAGAATGGGACCAAATTCCAACACCAAAACTCCAGAAACTCATAACCCCGAAGCCCAGATGTCTTCAAACTGTTTTGAAAAGAAGAGGAGATGCTACACCATGGTAAACATTCCCCCCATCCCAACTATTTTGAGACCTGTAGCAGGCATCAAATTTGAAATCAGCTCATTTTGTGCATGAAGTTGTAGAATTTCTCAGTTTAAACATTTGTTATGTTATCTATGTTCTGTTGTTAATAAAATATTGGCTCATGTTATTTGAATGTCTTTTTGTTTTCATTTTATTCAAATTTAAAAAACATCCCAACATTTCCAGAATTCGGGTTGTAAAATCAAATCCTGCCCTATATGTTTTATTGTTAAATGTTGCATTGTAGATGTAAAATGTATTTCAAGTTGATTACAAGTTCTGCATTGCTATCAGGACTTTCCCTTGTTTTCTTCCTCAGTTCTTTGCCATTTGTCCCAGACCTGATTTCTGTTCACGAATGTGGGACATTTTCAACACTTTAACATTATAGCTACTGCACTGCAATCCTAGATTGACTTCAACAGAACCTCATCTTACTTTTACAATGCTTCTCTCTACCTATATGGTGTCAGGTATTACTTAAAAAGCTCATCATCCAATAAATAAATTCTGTTGTGGAGAAGAGCGGTCTCAAATAATCTTTATGGTTCCGAGGGGATGTGAGTATTAATCTTTAAGAGATGCGGTTCAGGGGATGTATGTCGTAAAAAGATATAGCCAATTTACACCAGCTTTACAAGAATTCCCATAGGGACTCCACTCCCATCCTAGCAGACTAGATTGGCCCTTTCAGCCTCACTTCTCTCTCGCTCCCACCCTCTCTCTCTTCCTTCCTTTCACTCTTGTCTGGCAAGTTTCCATGGAAACAAAGGGTAGGGAGAAGACCCTAATGAGTAAGTGTGTGTCTCAGTGAGATGAACACATATATTGTTGAGATAAGGACGCACGCATACACACACACTCCAATTCCCAAGCACTCCCTCTCCTGCTGGTCAGTTGGACTCCTGTTTGGCTGTTCATTCTTTATTCTTGATTTTTTATTTGAGGTTTGTGACACTCATCCTGGTGAAAAGAAATAGTCTAATTTACAATGTATTTTTCCTCCTCAGGTTATTTATAGTCTCTATTTCTCCAACATGGTGTTTCACTAGGACAAGCCGGTTTGCTCTAGAAAATTTTGAAAAGAAAAAATACTGGAAATTTTGTGGAAAAAAATTAGATGGTTATGAGGATTTTCTGTACCACTTTTTCCAGTTTTATTACAAAACCAGAAGTAAATAATTTTATAGTCTCAATTTTTAGGGTCTTGCTGTCTTCAATGATTAAAATAAAAATAATTTACAAAATGAACCTCATAATCATCTTCAGATTCTATATAGATGGAAGCCCGTTTCCGCCACTGAATAAAAAAAATAAAAAATAAAAAAGGTAATTGCGACTTTTTTTCTCGCAATTGTGAGTATACATCTTGCAATTTTGTCTTTATTTGTCAAAATTTAAAGATATAAACTCATAATTCTAACTTTTTTTTTTCTTATATCTCTCAACTGTGACTTTTTTTCTCAGAATTGCATGCAATTGCGAGTTAAGTCAAGATTGTGAGATACAAACTTGCAATTCACTTGCAAAACATATCAGTCTTTTTCCCCCCTCAGAATTGGGCTTTATAACTCGCAAAAAAGTCAGAATTGCGAGATATAAATCGGAATTGCGAGAAAAAAGTCAGAAGTGCGAGATACAAACTCGCATTTGTGAGAAAAAAAAGTCAGAATTGCGAGTTTGTATCTCGCAATTTTGACCTTTTTTTCCTCACAATTACGAGTTTATATCCCACTGTTCTGAGAAAAAGTCTAAATTTCATGTTTTTATCTTACAATTCTGAGAAAAAAGTCAGAATTGCAAGTTCGCATTACACAATTCTGAGAAAGTCGGAATTGTGAGATAAAAATGCTTTTTTTTAAAACCTTTTTTTAAACCTGGCAGAAACGTGGTGCCATACATATGATATTCATATATATTCATATAATAACAAAATTTAATTTTTAAAAGAGCTGTTTCTATTTTATTATATATATTTTTTAAAATATTAAAATAGAAAACATTAGTTTTTCTGCTTTTTTTATTATTAATATTGCTTTTTTTTTTTTTTTACTGTATTTTCATTCTTCTTTTTTACATCAAATGAATGCCTTGGTGAGCAAAAGGGAACTTTTTAAAAAACATTAAAAAAAGTAATTATTCCAAACTTTTTGCAGGTAGTTTATGTACCTCTGATCTAACTAAAAACTTACTTGTTAGATGTTATCAACACTTTAGCCCTCTGTAGTTTCACAAAGTAGCCACAGACTTTTTTCAGTATATTTTCTATTAATTGTGGCAGCGGTAATTCATCAAAATATCAAAGATGGGGAAGAGTGTTATATAGAAGCATATATCACGGATGCACATACTGTATGTAGAGATCACTTTGGGCATTTTAAACCGCTAATTCAGCATCTTCCACAACTTTGCACTCCCACTTGGCCTGCAAACTGGGGAATTGTGGCATTCAGCACAATTTCCTAAACATGTTGGGACTGTTACCTGATTTGCATAATTCCTTTAGTGAATGAGGTAGTGAAACAATTCAGACTGAAAGTGCAGTTGATGCTATCAGCAGGTGCAATACATTCTTAGTGAATTCTCCTCTTGAAATATCAACCCTATACATCGGTCTTATATTTTATATTAACCGAACATGAAGGTTAAATCAGTGTAGTTTATTTCTTATTTCACTCATTTAAATTCCAGTGATGTTCAGTTGAAAACTCATAGCAATATAAAAGTAAATAACCACCTCAGCATGCAGTCTCTCCACACACACGTTCTTCTCACACACTCCAGGAGTTGAGGCTGCAAACTTCATAATTATATCATTCACAGCGTCCGAAAGCTATACTCCACACCTCTTAGCATGTGTGAAATTAGAATGTACGCCCCCATTGATATGCTGGCATATAACAGAGAGAGAAAAAGGCAAGAGAGAGAAACAAAACTAGGCCTGTTTGGTCAATTTGCTTACTACATGGGGAATCTTTTATAAATAATTCTGTTTTGACGTGCATGCTGTAACTGCATTTTTTAAGGTCGCTGTCTTTCTGAGTGCAAATATATGCAAACTTATACACTGATGTGATTGCCGATTATGTGTGTGTTTGTGTGTGTGAAGCAGCTGTTGCTTACAAGCTATCTGATAGTGATCCTCTACATGAGTTCAGGCGAGCTAGCTTTACACTACAATGGTCACACTGTCCCCTGAGCAGAGAGCCTAACACACACACACACACACACACATATACACAAGTGAACAAAGCCCTCAATGGACTAGCCAGAAGCTTAAGGGAAAGGGGCCTTAGGGAGCCCATACCTAGCGCTGTGAGTTAACAAATCCAGCAGGCCGATGGAATAACAGAGAAATTCTGAGAAATTCAATTCTGAGAGTTACAAAGAAAATCAGTGCAGCCAAATGGTGATATTTCAACTGCACAACAAATTACATTTGAGTCTCTCAGTTGGGCATCTCTTACAACCAATGATAAGCAAAGAATAAATAAAATGCTAATGATCCAGTTTCCCCTCAGTCTAAGTCAAGGTTGTTGTTTTTTTTTGTTTTTTTTTTGTAGCTGCTCACTGAATTGTTTAAAATTAACTGGTCAGATTAGTAACCTAATGATGTGTGATCTATTGTATGATTTAAATGTCTTGGAGTCTTATTACTCATACAAAGCATTTTTTTTACAATTACATTTAACAATGCAATGAAACATTGATATTTATGATAGCAATATTCTGGTTTCTCTCCCTTGATGTTATGGAAATATTTTTGGTTCATAGACAATTTAACGTGATTCTTGAATGCTAGATTTTACAAATTTCATGCGTATTGAAATGTTTTTACTTTGCAATATTAAATTTTGAGCTTTTCTCAATTGCCTTTTAACTGTAACTCAATTCAGTATTCATTAAATGCCAATAAAATATGAATTTTTTTATCATTATTTTATGGTAACTAATGTAGTTTACTAATGTTAACAAATGAAACCTTAAGGTGAAGTGTCGCCAGTTTCTTTTTGAGTAAGGCAACATATTTTCATAACATTTAGCTTCACTCTTCACCACAATAATAACCCCAAATCTCCACCATATAAGGGAAAAGCTGCAAAAACCCAGTGTAGCAGAACATTAAATATTAATGAGTTTCTACTTTTTCATCTTGCTTAAAAACACATAAAATAACACTTAATTTCAACATTTACTCTCCCCATCCAGTCCCAAGCAATGCACGCTGGGAAATAGAAATCCCCTGTCCAGATTCAACAACGCTACATTAACACCAATGGAAATTATTAATGTGGTTCCCACACAAAAGGATTACATAAACCACTATTTTACCAATTTACCAAGTAGATTGTGAAGAAATGTTCAAGAATGGTGCTGATGTGTTAAAGGGATAGTTCACACAAAAATGAAAATTCTGTCATTAATTACTTACCCTCATATTGTTCCAAACCTGTAAGACCTTCGTTCATCTTTGGAAAAAAAAAAAAAAAGAAGACATTTTTGATGAAATCCGAAAGCTTTCTGACCCTCCATAGACAGCAATGCAAAGAAGAAATAGTTGAAAAAAAAGTTTTTAAAATTTTTTTGCTCTCAAAAAAACTTCATAAAATTAAGGTTGAACTACTGATGTCTCATGGACTATTTTAACAAAGTCCTTACTACCTTTCTGGTCCTTGAATGTGGTAGTTGTGTTACTGTCTATGGAGGTTCAGAAAGCTCGCGAATTTCATCAAAAATATTTTAATTTGTGATCTGAAAATGAACGAAGGTGTTACGGGTTGGGAACAACATGAGGGTGAGTAATTAATGACAGAATTTTCATTTTTGTGTGAACTAACCCTTTAAGTAGAAAGAAGTGCATGTGACAAATTAGATTTTTTTTATTGTGAAAGGTTCATATCCCCAAACTTATTCTTCACTTATCTATTTAAAAAGAAACAACTCATGGGTACAAGTAAATCAAAGCAATTGTTGTGTATTGCAGTGCAGCATCTAATTCCCACTTTCTCTCTGTTTGATCCACAGATTGTGATCTTCACTAACTCCACAAACAAGCAGGAGATGGTGATGATGCTTGAGTTTGCCTATGCCTGCTTACAAGCGCACTGAAGTGTCTGAAGTCTTCCCTTTAGCACGGCTTGAGCCCAATCCCTTTCCAACAAGTGAGACTGCTAAATAGGGATTGACCTGTAAAGTGTCCAGATCTTTGCTCACCATGGCCCAGAAGTCAGCTCATTTCAGAGATCACGGCCCCTCCTGGCCGCTTCATCTCACTCTACTGCTGCTTCTATTGGCCAGGACACCCCAGGCTTTGGCTGTCCCAGGTTACAACACTGACACCTCCAAGAAAGAGATCGTAATGGAAGGGGACCTGGTGATTGGAGGCCTGTTTCCTGTTCATCAAAAGGGGGAGGGGGCTCAGGACTGTGGCCGTATCAATGCACAAAGAGGGATTCAGAGACTGGAGGCGATGCTGCTAGCCCTGGACAAGATCAATCAAGATGATCAGATTTTGCCCGGGGTAACGTTAGGTGCCCACATTCTGGACACCTGCTCAAAGGACACGTATGCGCTAGAGCAGTCGCTCGAATTTGTGCGTGCTTCACTTACAAAAGTGGACGATAGTGAGTACACGTGTCCGGATGGATCCTATGCCATCCATGATGATGTTCCGCTCGCAATCTCCGGAGTGATCGGAGGCTCCTACAGTGATGTATCCATACAGGTACTGTTTCCCGTCTCCTATGTTTATTCATCTGCTTGTTTGTTTTCTTCCAGCAAAATTTCTTGATAACCAGATTATATGTCGTGATGTAGTAAGTCATAAATGTGCATTAGGAATCATTTGCATGTATATTGTGTTTGTCACACTATGGCTGTCATTCGGCTGTATGCACAAGCCTGCAGTTTAGTTCAGTTAACTCTATAAACTCTACTGTATTATAGCTGATATGCACATTTCTAATGCCTCTACAGTAAATTATCAACATAATTACAAAATTTGCTCAAAAACATCTGGTATATGCCTTCTGTTGTCTGATTGATAGTTTATACTTTTTTAACAAGTAAAAAAATTCTAAAACTGTCCACCTTCAGGTCGTGGCACAAATGTCTTTTTGCAGTGAAATCTTTTCAGATTTTTATAAAGTAAAGTAAAGAATACATTTTATATTGTTAGTTAAAGATTTCATTGATTTACAAGGTGTCAGAAGTTCATTTTACTTTTTGGCTATATAAATATCAATAAATGCATTTTTTATTTTTTGCTTTTCCTCCTATAGTTTGAACTCCTTTTTCCTCAATATAATATATGAGCCATGAAAGCCTGTATCAAATATGATTCTCAACAAAAATACATATTCACATTTTTTTGTATATTTTTTTATCTGTTTATTTTGTCTAAAGATTCAATAAACTGTTCCATTATTTAATGTATTATTTCATATGTCAGTCTTTACAGGGTTAAGCAAACAAGAAGATTTTTTTTTTCTTTTTTGCTAGTTTCTTTATTTTTGCTTCTGTAACAAAAATTGTTCCAAACAAAGAACTGGTATGTATCTATAAACAACACAACATATTTCATTCCTGAACAACTCAGTGTTCATTCTGAATTAGTTTCTGAATGAATCAGCATTTTTGTATGAGTTGAATGAATGATTCAGTGGCTCCTTTAATGCCTCAGTTAATTGTATTATTGCTAGTTTAATCAGCATTATTTAGCAAATCGGGTGAATGAATGATTCAATGATTCGCTCCTAAAGAAAGTCACTTGTTCCTTTCTGAATGAAATAATGTTTCAGTCGAATTGGTTGAATGATTCATTGACTCAGTCATATAGACAGTATCTTGCCATCACCTACTAGTATAAAGATGTAAGTTACAGAAAGAGTCACTGAAAATTCTTTAATGTACAGTATTTATGTAATACTTTTTTTTAGCGTGAACATAACTAGATATCTTTAACTTTTAAAATCTCACTTCCGTGGTTCATACTGCAGCATTTAGTAAGACAAATTTGCAGTCTCTTAATGAGAAAAAATAGTGGTGATGTTTGGCTCCCTGTCATCCATATGCTCAACCCATCCAATTTGTGGCCAACCATGTGGCGTTTCCTGACATTCCCTGGGATGTCAGGAGCAGACGGGCTGCAGATGCTAGCTTTAAGGAATCAAGACAGTGACAGCTTGATTACACTCTCCACAGATCTACTCCCTGAAGATCTAAGTATACTAAAGTGCGAGTGAGACTGATAATTAGAAGAAAATGTGTAATATGTGTAAGAAATTGATTGACTTGATCAACATTCCAACATCATAAAAGTTCCTGCACCAATGAAAGCTCATATACACTCATGGAAATCTCAGACCAGGAGGCAGTTGTGTTGTCGGAAATTTGCATTCTGTTTCATTTTAAACTTGAGAACATGTAAAACAATTTTACATATTCTCTATGTGTGTCTTACAGATTCTTATCCATCAAACGCTCTGTCCGAATGCTCTCATCTCATCAGAGATAATTATAGCTTTGAATTTTGAATTTAACTTTATTTATATTTTATTTTCAGTTCGTTCTTATTTAAACATGCACAGTTTTGTGTTTAACGCTAGTGTGATATAACATCTTGTAGCATTTTTGTTTAATTTTTCCTCCCAATTACTGTATACTACTTGTTATTTTAATTTTAATTAATAACAATGATTTAATTTGTTTTTTCTTAATGACACCCACATTATTTGTGCCACAGACATAAATTGTGGGGCATTTTGAGGAGAGGTGTCATTTTACTTTTCCAAGGAATTGAACGTATGATTTTCACACAGTAAAAAAATAACATTTTCCAAATAAATAAATAAATAAAAACCATATATTTACACTGACAGAGGTAGCAGAATATCATAGAGACTGGGGTGAGCTCTTTTGACCCAAAAGACCTTAGCAACCGCAAAGAAAGAAAGAAAGAAAGAAAGAAAGAAAGAAAGGGAAAAAAACAAGAGAGAGAGAGATATTGCTTGCCTTATTATTGTGAGATTCTTGAATTGCTGCTTTTGGTGTGACAGGTAATTAGGTGCTTGTTAAGACCCACTGCAAATACCAATAGTACATTTGGCAGTTTAAGCCTTACTGAATTGAAATAACAAGTTAATTATTTATTCCCCCAACAGAACAGTGTTGGCTGACGAATGGAGGCTTTTAAATAACACATTAAAATCACTGGCAGTCAGATACATGCTGTGGTTGGAGTATATGAGTCATTCACTGAGATGGAGAAAGAGATAGAGAAATTTGTTCATTCTTAAGGTTTCACGAGCATAATTACTGCAGTGCCCGCACAGGGACATGAAATGCATTAATAATGCAGAAAAAAAAAACAGACAAGGAGGAAGAGAGAGAGTTGAGTATATGAAATTTTATTTCATCATTGTGCAGAAATTATTTTGCTCTCCCACTCGTTTTTGCTCTAACTGCTTTCCCTTTCCTCCCTGTTCATTGTTTTTATTGATCTTGCTTATCTTTCTGTTTTCTTCATGTCAGGCATCTGTCGGAGTGTTTCATGCATATGTGCACTTATGCACACATGCACGGTTTCTTTTCACATGCTATAAAGGGACACTTTGGGCAGTAGAGAGAGCTGAAATGAATGGGTCTTCTAAAGCATGTCACTGGGGATTTCCTGTTCCTGTGCCATTTTCCGCCACTTAGAACCATCATTTCCTTTAAAGAAGTATTTCCCTCCAAAATGAAATTCCTGTCATTTTTCTTTATAGTGTGGGATTCAAAATAATATATTTTGAAGATTTTCTGAGAAATCAAAGCATATTTTGACCAAGGGCTGTCTAGCTCAGAAAGGACCATCGTTCCATTGTTTTTAAGCCATGCAGTATCATTATGTTAGGAAAATGTGCACATTTTCAAACTCGGCATGCTGAAATGCATTGCTCCAAGTTTGATGTCAATGACACCACACGGCATTGGTTTTCTAAAGTCATGTAACCAAAGGGTTTTGTGCCATTCATAATTTAATTGAGAAAATTTTATTTAATTGAGAATTTTTAGCTATACATCTAGTAATGTTTGTAATGCCACAAAATACACTAGCATTTCAAAGGTTTGTAGTCAGTAAGATTATTTATTTATTTTATTGTACTTTTTTATTTTTGTATTTATTTTTGTATTTAGTTATTTAGTTGTTTTTATTTTTTATTTAGTTTTTTTTTTTTTTGCGCACCACATCAGCATATTAGAATGATTTCTGAAGGATCATGTGACTCTGAAGACTGGAATAAAGGCTGTTGAAAATTCAGCTTTGACATCAAAGTGATCATTTCTATTTTAAAATCTGTATTGAAAGAGAAACGAGTTATTTAAATTAAAATAATGTTTCATAATATTAATGTTTTACTGTATTTT
This sequence comes from Tor tambroides, assembly GCA_021397915.2. Classification (NCBI taxonomy): domain Eukaryota; kingdom Metazoa; phylum Chordata; class Actinopteri; order Cypriniformes; family Cyprinidae; genus Tor; species Tor tambroides. The sequence continues at coordinate 26,064 of JAFVLL020010279.1, forward strand.
AATTGAATAAATTCAGCCTTGCTGAGCATATAAGAGACATCTTTCAAAAACATTTATAAAAACATAATTTACAGACCCGAAACTTTAGGAAGTTTGAATTGCAGTGTAAAAATTTGTATTTGTTTATATATATTTAATTGTATTTAATATTTAATTTCATTTTGAGGACAAGGATGGAAGAACTCGATTCTGAATTTTGTACAACCCTAATAAACCATTTTCCTGCTTTTTATTCAGCACCCCCTCATTCTGCTCATTCTTTGTGAGTTTTTGCCTTTAGAAATAACACTGGGATTTTACAGTAAGAGGGGATAAAAATCCATTATACACTCCGCATTCATGATATGCTTCTGAATGCTTTCTCGTGTCACACTATGAGCTGATAACTTTGTATCCGTCCATGAATTTTTAAGCTGTAGATTTTGTTCAGGGAAGGGTGGCTGTGAAAGGAGGGCAGGCTTGTAAAGGTGAGGCTTGCTTGACAGCAGTGTGAGCTCACTGGAAGCTGCGTGGAGTCGACTGAAACAGGCAGGAGGTTGCTTCGGGCTTTTAGAGGTTCTCGTGTTAAGACTCCACTCTCCTTTATTGGCATTCTCTCCTGAGGAGCGATAAGAATGGCGGGCTTTGACAGCACAGACGCAAAGCTAAAGAAGCTTTTAGGACATGAGAGTGAGCAAGAGAGAGAGAGAGTCTGATGAACGAGATGTAATTTTGGTTGAGGTCGGTATTTGGGGCCTTTCTCATAAAAAGTGCATGTCCTTGCCTGGCAGCTATTTATGGAGGTGCTGTTCTAAATTGTCTGCTCCAAAGCACAGCCCCAACCCCCTAAATCTGAAACATATATCATCTGCTTGACAGTACATCAAAGCTGAAGGGATGTCGACTGGTTTACAACGCAATATGTTGTTGCACAGATATCGCTGCAGAAATTTACATTTGAATGCCCAAGACATGGTTTAGCAAATAAACGGAATGGTCTGATGCTAAAAATATGCAGTAATTCCTGTTAATTAAGGCCCATTGAAAAAATCTTACATAAACATGCATTCAGTTCATTAATGTGAAGATTTCATAATATCTCACGCCCCACTTGTCCCCTGCTCCCCAATTTCTTTTATGTCTTGTGCGGCCCCATGTTCTTCCTCCTTGTAAAAGAAAAAGTCATCTTTGAGTCGTAGCTGTTTCATAAGTCATAGTTTTGTTTGCTATGCTTTTGTATCCTTCATCATACTTTGTACTGAATTATTGAATGTTTGCATGCAATGTTCTTATTTAAGGTTCATTTTAAACCAATAATTCACCCAGAAATGAAAATGTACTCAACCCTCAGGCCATCCAAGATGTAGATGAGTTTGTTTCTTCACCTGTACAGATTTGGAGATATTTAGCATTACTTGCTCCCTTGCAGTTGTAGCGTTTGGATGAATCATACACACATTTAGTCATTATATTTAATGAATAATTCAGGAAACCCTCTCATTCCACAAACAAATTGTGAGGGTCTTTGGACCCTTCTCCTGGAAGAGCACCGTAAAAGGCTCAGTTACCAGGGAAACCATCTGATAAGACTGTTTTATTGCTCAAAAGTATGTGAGATGCGAAGTGCAGTAAGAACAGACCCTTCTGAAACCCACTCCATGCCCATAATAACAGAACTTTCCTCCTTTTTAATTCATAGAAAACCATTCTTTGAATGAACACACATATCTTTAGATCATTGTGTATATTATTACTGTTCTTGTATATGTTCTTGTGTATTGTATCCTGTTCTATGCATGCTTACGATAGATCACTAGTTGATATCACTTTAGTTGTATCATGTTTAGTCTCTATCAATTCGTCTTCGGATGATCTAATTGAGAGTGTATATTTTATATTTTATGCGATAACTATGCAACATGTAAGCATCCTAAGAATCTTTAGTAGACTGTGCATTAACCCATGTAAATTACCTATGCAAATTACCATGCATGGAAACAAAGAGCCATAAAACTCTCCCTCCAAAGTCCAGAGCTCCAATTGGCTCTTTGACATCCCAGAGGTGTGACTCTCCATAGCAGATAAAGCTCTCACATCAGTGACGCCACCCAGTCTGCGGATCTTTTAGATTACTAAGAGGATGAAGATGTGAGCTAGGACTCTTCTGGACCCTTAAGTTTTGCGCCAGGCCTTGCGGCCTTGACTTTCCATTCAACCAAGGATCCTCAGCAGATCTATTTCTTAGCTATTTTTCCCTTTCTACCTGGGAAGAAACTCCCAATTACCGAGCCAGAATAACATCTTTTGGAGTTCATCACCCTGCAGACCCGGAAGAACTTGAAGAACTCCAACACCACCAAACCTTCAAACCATCAGAACTTTCATCCGAGACTGCATCGACCAAGGAATGCAAGTATCGTACATATAACTAAACGAAACAGAGGTTTAGTATAAGTTATAGACCCGTTATAAACGGCGCTGATGGTTTTAATCAGGTGGTTAACTGACTCTTTCCATAACTGCATTCTCTGCTTTCTCTAATGGCTTCATTCACCCACTTTAGCTCCCCTTTGTATGTACGCATGAGTGCATGTTTATTCGTTTGTTTGTTTAGATTAGTTATATGTGTTAGCGTTTAGTTAATAAAAGTTGTGTGCACAAATTACATGAGTTTCTGGTTCTGCCTTGCAAATTAAATGTCTCTTTACGATTTTGACCCTAGGTACATGCTCTAATGCATTAATACTTAGAAAAGTATTTTCTGTGGCCAAGAAAATATCCTTTCTTAGAGTTGATATGAACTTAATGTTCGCTGGACGAACAGATTAGTTGATGGCAATTTAATTCTGCGACAGTTATTACTGTCAGCCGATATAAATAATTGTAATTGATCATAATTAATTGTAATTATTTATATACAATTCCCTTTTAAGCAAATTTGCTACACAGTGAATGGGTGCCGTTAGAATGAGAGTCCAAACAGCTGATAAAAACATCACAATAATCCACAAATAACCCACATGACCTCAGTCCAACAAAATGTCTTGTGACGTGAAAAGCTGCATGTTTGTAAGAAGCAAATCCATCATCAAGATGTTTTTAACTTCAAACATGTTCTCTATCCATATCGCTTCCACTAGTGAAAAAGTTATCTCGTCTGAATCAGGAGAGGAATATGCACAGATCAAGCACTGTTTAAAAGCTTAAACAGTCCAAAACAAATACTGTATGTTAGTGGATTTTGGTGCTAGAGAACAAAAGAGGATCTTCTTCACGGGAGAAAGCATTATTATGGATTTAAGGTTTAAAGTTACAATGCCTTAATGGTGGAAACAAACTCATCTACATCTTTGATGGCCTTGGGGTGGCTAATTTTTATTTATATATATATATATATATATATATATAAATACCATTTTTCTTCCCCATGTTGGTTCCAGTTTCAAATTACTGATTTAAACTCTACAGAATTAGCAATGGACAAAAATAGTTGAAAACTTGTTGAGAAAAGGTGTACTTTTGCATTTCTAAGAGAATTAGGCTTACGGTTTTCGCCTGGCAGATAGAAAAATCTCTCAGAATATCAAGTACAGACTCTTTTGATTTTGGGCCAGTATGCAACTACTTAGCAACTACCTGAACAAATCCATCATTAAGATGTTTTTAACTTCAAACGAGTCCTCTATTCATAATATTGCTTCCTCCAATGAAAAAGTCCATCTGAATCTGTAGAGAAAAAAAAATATGCACAGATAAAGCAACATTTATGCAGCAGTATGCAGCTTATTAGCCATCACTCAGAAAACCCTAGAAACCTCCTATATACACTGTAGCAACACAAAAACACTCCTCATGAACACCACCTGCATAGCAACCACCCTGCCAGCCAGCCAGAGTATTTTCCCTGAATCTCTTTTTGTTGGCTTCAAGGCTGTGATAGCATTTCCCTGTTGTTTGAATCCTTAATTAATTTTCTGGCCTTATTTCTGCTGGAGATGTCCTGCTGGTTGGACAAAACACCTCTGGTGATATATTCAGCTGATCTCAGCCACCTTCCTGTGTTTTAGCTACTCTTTTTGTACCAAGGATTGATGCTGCCAGAGAGAAAGCTTCCTGGAAAACTCCCACCGGTGTCTTTGGCCTTCCTAATGAAGCTGCTGCTGCATGAGGGTGTCTGCATGTGAACTATGAGCTGTGAGCTTCCTTTACTTGTGGTTTCAGAGTATGAGTTTCATGATGATTCACCACACTTGAGTGACTCACAGCTTTATGCAGAGATACAGGTGTAGAACCTTCATAATTGGTGTCTTATCTTGTTTCATTTTCTGGTCTAAAGTGAGCTTATGATTATTGCAATGCAGTTGCAGGCATAATATTTATACTGCTTTTTATTTTTTTATCCAACCAAGAAGAGACATTCAAGAGGACCTTGAACTGAACTGAATTCTTAACAATTTTCAACGCTCATGCAAAGCACAGAATGATAATCCTATAGAAGTTGACTTATTCTCTCAGAAAATGCTCAGAGCTCCAAGTTAATTCTTGATTGCCTGCATTCTGTAATCGTATCAAGGAACATTTAGCCTCAGGAATAGCTAGTGATTAATTCATGCTGGCAAGTACAGCTTTATTCGGTTCATTGGAGTTCTTGGCTTTGTGACTGATAATGAAGCAGTATCCTGCACTAATGCTAACAGACTGACAACAAATAAATAAGCAAAGAAGTTCCTCAGTAATGAAATCTTTAAAGTATAAAAGTCTAATGTAGATGATTTTAAACCAACAGTATAACAAAAAAATGAGTTGGGTAATTGAGCATTTCACCAGTATGGATGGGCATAGAAAGATGAAAGTCAATTGACTGTGTTCACCATTCTTAGCGGGAGTTATAAGGACTCTCTCTGGCTGTTAGAAACATACCATTACCTCTGTCTGCATGACTGAGACTGTTTATTGGTGCCATAATGAGCAGCAGTTTATCTCTTTAAATGCTTCATCAACACGCGACATCTGTCTAGTAAAATAACACCAGTCAGTTTTTATAAAGAAAAATGGTATACAGTGGTGGCCAAAACGATTAAGTCATTTTTAAGTCAGTTATTTCTATCTTTTGCTGTAGTGTGTCAGTAAGAAATATCAGTTTACATTTCCAAACATTCATTTTGCCATTAATTGTAATAATCCAGTGAGATTTTTGTTTGCACAAGGAGTCTGACAGCAGCCAGTCCTCCACATCTGATCTGATCTCACCATCATCCAGTCTGTCTGGAATGACATGAAGAAACAGATCAAACTGAGACAGACTAAATCCAGAAGAACTGTGGCAATGTTTCCAAGATGCTTCAAGAAACCTACCTGCAGCTACCTGAAAAATTATGCACAAGTGCACCTAGGGCAAAAGCTGCTTTAATCGCAAAGGATGGTCAAGTTAATTGATAAAGAAAATCTATTTATGACATTATTTTTGATAGCATCCTCATTTTACAGCATTTTTACACAAGTGCCTAAAACTTTTAACAGTACTGTTGCTTTGTAATTTTTTTACAGAACTGTAGATCTCTGTGTGGAGCACTGGCTGTTGTCAGACTCCTTGTGCAAAGAAAAATCTCACTCGGTTATTACAATTAATGTCAAAATGAATGTTTGGAAATGTAAACTGATATTTCACATTTAGACTGTTACAATAATCTAGGATTTATGTACTGAATGATTATTGAGACTGTGAGAGTTAGCCTTGGCTGGTGGCTAGTGATGCCACCTAAAGGGCACATGAAAGTAAAGGCCCCTGTCAGAAAGACAGCGAGCCTGTGCAAGAGAGTCCTCTGTCAGGCTGGGGTGAAGGATCAGAGTTAGATTAGAGAGATCCTCTCCTCTCTAACCGGGTCACACTTCCACCTGACCAAACACATTCACAGCTGTTGCCTGGCAACGGAACTCTTCAAAATCCCAAATGTGGAATCCACCTCCTCTGATGTAGAGGCAGACAAAGCTGCTCAAAAGATGTCACTGCAGCGTTAGTCCATCATTCATAACACTCTCCGTGGCACTAATATTCTCATCGCTAGCGCCGACGCTGTCATTCTTCATAATCATTATCAGTGATGACAGCAGCATTATCATAAATATTATTTTGGTCATCATTATCACTGCATTTATCATAATCCTCATATGGCATTCCTCACACGCATCCCTGCGTGCATAAAATGGTGTATTTTTCAGCATGTTATGAGGTTTTATTTATTAGGCCTGACTGCAGTTTTGGGCTGTGTTGGAATGTACGTGTCTTTGTGATGTGGAGTGGGGATGTGTTTTCAAAAGTAGGATGAGACAATCTCTAGGGACAAACAGATGGGTTTTTCATGTTGAAAAAGTCATGACATCTTTATGAAAGCAGAAGATTCATGCCCATATAAACTGAGGAGCCACATACTTTACATTTAGTGTGCTTTTCAAAAACAAGTTTCACAATTATATACATGTCACTCAAAGCTCATGTGACATTTTAAATGTCAAAGCTGCTCTATCTGTCTATCTATCTATCTATCTATCTATCTATCTGTCTGTCTGTCTGTCTGTCTATTATTTTATTCTTCAAAATTATGTATTGAGGTTGGGATTTGAACCTGAGTCCATTTTTACAATAAACATTCATCTCATCTTATGTGAAGAACTACTAGTTAAAAGTGTTTTTTTTTTCTTTTTCGGTCATGTCTTATTATTTATAGCAGGTGTTTCAAACAAATATGATGATTCACTAAAGGCAGCTGTATATAGTAGCCTATATGTATAGTTTATAATGTATGTACAACCCGAATTCCGGAAATGTTGGGATGTTTTTTAAATTTGAATAAAATGAAAAGTAAAAGACTTTCAAATCACATGAGCCAATATTTTATTCACAGTAGAACGTAGAGAACATAACAAATGTTTAAACTGAGAGATTGTACACATTTATCCACTAAATGAGCTCATTTCAAATTTGATGCCTGCTACAGGTCTCAAAAAAGTTGGCATGGGGGCAACAAAGGGCTGAAAAAGCAAGAAATTTTGAAAAGATTCAGCTGGGAGAACATCTAGCAATTAATTAAGTTAATTGACATCAGGTCTGCAATATGATTAGCTATAAAAGGGATGTCTTAGAGAGGCAGAGTCTCTCAGAAGTAAAGATGGGCAGAGGCTTTCCAATCTGTGAAAGAGTGCATAAAAAGATTGTGGAATATTTTAAAAACAACATAACTGGAGAAATCTCTGTGCATAAGGAACAAGGCCGAAGACCTTTGTTGGATGCCCGTGGTCTTCGGCCCTCAGACGACACTGCATTACTCACCGGCATTATTCTGTCATTGACATTACTAAATGGGCCCAGGAATACTTCCAGAAACCACTGTCGGTAAACACAATCCGCTGTGCCATCTGCAGATGCCAACTAAAGCTCTATCATGCAAAAAGGAAGCCATATGTGAACATGGTCTAGAAGCGCTGTTGTGTCCTGTGGGCCAAGGCTCATTTAAAATGGACTGTTTCAAAGTAGAAAAGTGTTCTATGGTCAGATGAGTCCAAATTTGACATTCTTGTTGGAAATTACAGATGCTGTGTCCTCCGGGCTAAAGAGGAGGGAGACCTTCCAGCGTGTTACCAGCGTTCAGTTCAAAAGTCAGCATCTCTAATGGTATGGGGGTGCATAAGTGCATACAGTATGGGCAGCTTGCATGTTTTGGAAGGAATGCTGAAAGGTATAAAAAGGTTTTAGAGCAACATACGCTCCCCTCCAGACGGCGTCTATTTCAGGGAAGGCCTTGTGTATTTCAGCAGGACAATGCAAAACCACAAACTGCAGCTATTACAACAGCATGGCTTCGTAGAAGAAGAGTCCGGGTGCTGAATTGGCCTGCCTGCAGTCCAGATCTTTCACCTATAGAGAACATTTGGCGCATTATTAACGAAAAATACGTCAAAGACGACCACGAACTCTTCAGCAGCTGGAAACCTATATCAGGCAAGAATGGGACCAAATTCCAACACCAAAACTCCAGAAACTCATAACCTCGATGTCCAGACGTCTTCAAACTGTTTTGAAAAGAAGAGGAGATGCTACGCCATGGTAAACATGCCCCCGTCCCAACTATTTTGAGACCTGTAGCAGGCATCAAATTTGAAATGAGCTCATTTTGTGCATAAAATTGTAAAATTTCTCAGTTTAAACATTTGTTATGTTATCTATGTTCTGTTGTGAATAAAATATTGGCTCATGTGATTTGAAATTCTTTTAATATTCATTTTATTCAAATTTAAAAAATGTCCCAACATTTCCTGAATTCGGGTTGTATATGTGTAAAGACATATTTGTATTGTGTAAAGAAATTTTATTCTAAATTAAATATTTGGCTTTTATACTGTTAATTTACTGTACCAAAGCTATCTAAAAAATACTGACTTTGTATTAGCTGTATCTTTTTTTTAACCCTCCAAGTATAAACCAAATAGATTTTTATCGCCCTTTTCACAATAAAATGCAGTTTAACAGATAACTTTGACAGTCCTAAGAAGTACATTGTCCATCTTTGTCTTCATACTGCATTAAATTCTGCAAAAGTGTGTTTCAATTTTTTCCATCTACTCTGTTTATACATATTTCATAGTAACACTTTCTGTGCTTGGGAACAAATTGCTCAGTGGAACCAGTGCTGTGTGTGATATGAAATATGGAATGGGATGTGTGATAGCACGAGCACAATGTGTGACATCAAATGAGTTAAAAGAGCATCAGTGAGTGAGAAATGAGTGGGAGAGTAGATGAATAGTCTATGCATTAATGAGTAGATGATCAATTCACTCCTAAGCTGTAAACAGACCAGTACTGGATATCAATGGAAAAATGTCTATTTTCTCTTCTTGCTCTGTCTCTTATTTTTGCTGCTTTGCCAGAGTCTCTCTCTGCTGTTATGTTTCAGTCTCTTGCATTATAGAGGAAGCCAAAATCACAGATTTCAGTAAAGAGACTGTGAGTCATTGGACCAAGGAAATAGTGCAATATTCTGCGTTATCTCCAGCTCAGCTTGGATCTAGTGTGAGCAGAAGGTCCCAGAGCCTTACAAACAAGGTTACTACAGCGTAATCTCTCTCTCTCTCTTTCTCTCTCTATCAGTCTCTATTCTCCATTTTCCTCTCTTTTTTGCCACTGGATCATTTCTCCTCTAAAATGTCAATATGAAGGCAGCGCAGAGGGTGTATTGATAGAGTGGCTGACAGCAGGCCAGTGTTAGGCAGCTGTGTAAATGAATAAGACATGAGCGCACTGTCAGACTGCAAACATGTCTTTGTGGGAAAGTTTTTACATGCTCATCATGCTCATAATTTTACATGCTCATAATTATATACATATAATTATGTTTTTGAGTGATTGAGAAACTTTGTTGAAGTCAAAAACTGTAAAATTATTATCAACTATAACAATTTTGTATAAAAATGAATAAACAAATAAAACATGTTTACACGACTAGCCAAAAATTGGAATAATTAAGATTTTATGTTTTTGAAAGAGGATTTTTATCCTTACCAAGGCTGCATTTATTTGATCAAAAATTATAATATTGCAAGATTTTATGACAAGTTAAAATAACTGTTTTCTATTATAATATTTTTAAAATGTAATTTATTCCTAAGATGGCTAAGAATTGGCTGATTTTTGACATGAAAATGTATTGCATAACAGGAATAATTGGATACTGCATGTTAAATAAGAAACATACAGCATGTCCACTTCTTTCAACAAAAGCAAATCCCGCTGTTCAAGAGCCATCCCTTCCTGAAGAATAATTAATCCACTTAACAACTGACTCTTCCGTCTGCAAATCCATGTGGCTGATGATTTTCTTAATTAAATCCTAGGCTGTGTCTTGAAGGCATACTCTCAGCATCATGACATTATGAAAAAGGGCATTAGCTCCATATCTAATGTGTTTAAGTCACACAAAGCCATTTGGTATAATAGAAAAGCGACCCACGGCTAATCAGCGCTAATCAATTGGATTGAAATGCTCCTCAAAATATGATTGAAATTCCGGTTGAGAACATTATGCTGCTACTGTAACTGTGACCAATTTGAATTATTTTGAAACCTTTGAAGATCTTTCAGTTTCTGGGCACTGGCATCTGTTTTTTAATATTTCATCTCATTCGTTCATTAAAATTTCTTGCTAACACGGGCAATACTGTTACTTTTGATCATACTTAAGGTTACTCTTGGTATAAAACCGTGTGTAATTTGTCCCACATCATATGTGCTGCAGACATGAATGATTAACAAAAAACATTGAGTACACTGGATACTTTAATATATTTAGGGATATTTATCAATCTGTATGCTAAAACACTTGATTGGTGAAAATTATCTCTCATCCCATTATGATTGGCAGCTTTCTGCTGTAGTGCAGGAGAAATTTCATCAGACAGGAGCAACATTTGCATTAAAAATCCTGAACCGTAATCAATAAATATCCATGAGCACCTGCACGCACTTTAGACTGATGGCAGGGAATTTGAAGCTGCTGTAGTACAAAGCTGCCTAATGAATACAAGACTGCTATTAAATCTAATTTAAGAGCAAATTAGAAAATGGACTATAATTAAGAGGTGATTAGAGCATAGACTATAATTTAGATAATTACTGATAGTCTCCAGTTATATTTCTGAAACACCCATGAAGTCTTACTTAGATACATGTTATATTGCTAGGTTTTATCCATCAAAATTCAATATTAAATAAATATGTTGTTGATTTCACCTTGCTTGTTTCTTTCTCAGATCTTGCAGTGGCATCAAAGTAAGGGTGTCTGAATAGAGAGGACGTGAAGGAAAAGTAAAGCAGAAAACAAATCTGGCAGCTGCCTTCTAATATGTTTAAACGCAGACAGTCTGGACTTGTCACAGAAGGAGAGTTTTTGTTTAAGCTAATGTTATATGACACTGAACCATCAGAAAGGCTGAGGTAGGGAAACTCTGGGGTAACAACATTAACCTCTGCTTCTCAAAGGCACCTTCTTATTTTCAACCCAACTTGTTTCTATAGCAACAGATATGAAAAATGTATGCTGAACTTTTCATATTGCATCTCTCTGAGAACTGTAAAAACGCCGCTGGAAATTCCTATATATGAAATGACTGAATCTGTGCATAACAGAGATAGAGAGTTTTATGATAGAGGCTATATCTAAAATATCTGTAGCGATTCATGATTTTAGTTTCACCTGTTATTATTAAAATGCATCTGATCTAATGTTAATTCAGTTTATTAATTTTTATGACACAGAATGCTTGATTATGATCTGATATTTTCTAAAATAATCACCTTCATACAGTAAAAGCTTTTTAATAGATAGTAGCAATTTTTGCCCCAGCTGTGACACATAGTCAAAAGTGACATTAATATTGACGCCATGCATTAGTAACCACAGAATAGCATGAAGACTGCTCTTGTATGCATTCTTGAGGTACAGCACTTACAGTAAGTAGAGCAGTGTGCAATAGAAATTCTACTACCTTCATAACAGACATGTAGTATTTCTAAATGGCTGTTTAAGTGAAAGTACATGAGGTAAGGCAGGTACATTAATAATTTGTTACCTTTTGTTTGAAGGAGAAAGCCTTAGTCTGGAGGATGTGAAGAGCAGGTTGTGGCCTTGGTGTTTAATATCTCCTGGCTTTATTCCATTTTTGCTTACAAACATTGGCCGGTAATCTCTTTATTTGCCTGATCTTTATTCCACCATGCACTTTGCACACAAACTTTGTTATTCCCGATATAGTGACAGTTATTAGTAGATTTGTTAGGATTACTTTCTCTAAGAAGTTTTTCTTTATATATATTCATTACATGAATTGCATATGAGTGAAAAGGAATACATTTATCTTTGGAAGGGTCTTTAGTTTTACTGATAGGGCTGTGGGGGTAAGACAAAAACAAACTTGGGAAGTGCTGCATTAAAATAAAAACTTTTTAATTGGGATAGCACACAGAAAATAATCTCTTTGTATTTCTCTTTTTATGAAACCTTTTCTTTTGGGTATGAGAATTTGCATATTCACTGTGTTCTGTTTTTGGAAGTTTAGGTGATGTTGAATATGTTAAGCTGTAAGTCAGATGACAATTACATGTTATGCAGTGTTGATATACAGAACAAAGAAATCACGAAGAGCTTTCTTTTCTGCTGCTGGTGTCTTCGTGCTGACTTTCCCTTAGGCTTCTGAGTACCTGCCTGAGGCACAGACCAGTCAGACTCCATTGCATAGCATATGATCAAAACTGAAATACTCTCACATACAGCTGGCAGAAGTGTCTCAGGTTTACTGAGTGAAGTGACTCACTATGCAATATCGTATACATCTAGTGCTTAAGTGTCCTTCAGCACCTAGCTAGCTGAATGAACTCTCTCATAGTTTTCTCATACAGTTTTAGTACATGTATATTTACAAATAAACCACCAATATGACAAGTTTAATAACTGCAAGAATAGAGAGTCATAGGTTCACGAACTGCCACTGACAATGCAGCACCCACATCAGATATAGAGAAGTTTCCCTGGGTCATTTCCTTGGGACTGCTCTTATTTCACCATGAAAATGGAAATGCAAAGTGTTGCCATTAAGGTTCTCAGAAATCAGACAAGTGCGAAGGGTGAGACTAATCGCTGCAGTATACTAAGCATCTGGTGATAACTGCCCTAATTTGTGTTATCAGAGGAATTACATTCTTGTGCTTAGACTTATGTGCCAGACTTATCTACAGCTAATTTTTATTATTACTATTTTGACTTGGTTTGACTGCCACTTTTCTGCTTTTTTCTGTAAATGATAGCTGATGATCGTATATAAGTTATTCTGTTCCATGCACTATGGCATAACACATTAACTACGACAACACCAAAAGATAAAAATGGCTTCATAGGCTTAGGGACTTGAATATTTGTTTGTGTGTTTAATTTTATATAGTTAAATTTTAGTGTAGGTGTTTTTTATTTTAATATCTGAATAACAATAATATGAATACGAGTTTGTTCTGCAGTTTTTAGTCATTAAGACAAAAAAGTAGTGCATTACAAATGTGTTTATGTGTGTGTGTGTGTGTGTGTGTGTGTGTGTGTGTGTGTGTGTGTGTGTGTGTGAGTGAGTGAGTGAATATGGTTCAAAAGTTTGGGGTCAGTGCAATCATTTAAAATGTTTCAGAAATTCTCAACATGGCTGCATTTTTTACATCCAAAATATACAGTAGTAAAAACAGTAATATTGTGATATATTATTATAATTGTTGATTCATTTTAAAATGTAATTTATTCCTTTGATGACAAAGCTGAATTTTCTGCAGCCATTACTCCAGTCTCCAGTGTCACATGATCCTTCATCATTTCATTCTAATATGCTGATTAGGTGCTCAAGAAATATTTCTTATTATCAATGTTGAAAACAATTGCACTGCTTAAAAGTTTTGTAATCTTAACGCATCCTTGCTGAAAGGGAAGTATAGGAATGAATATATATTTTATCAATGTTGAGAACAGTTGCACTGCTTGAAAGTTTTGTAATTTTATACATCCTTGCTGAAAGGGAAGTATAAGAATGAACATTTATTTGGGTACTGGGCTGAAAATGAAGACACCCTGGGGTTGTAGGGTCTTAAATACATATAAATTTGATCATACAGTTTATGAGAATTGTACTGACAGCCAGCACCCGTGAATCACAGTCAAACAGTGTGACCATTTACACACTTCAGTAGTTTTTCATCACAGTTTTTCATTTGTCCTTTTGCAGGTGGCCAATCTCCTGCGTCTTTTCCAGATTCCTCAGATCAGTTATGCCTCCACCAGTGCGAAACTGAGCGACAAATCCCGTTATGATTACTTTGCCCGGACCGTACCCCCTGACTTCTACCAAGCTAAAGCTATGGCTGAGATCCTGCGCTATTTTAACTGGACTTACGTCTCCACAGTTGCCTCAGAGGGCGATTACGGCGAGACGGGCATCGACGCCTTTCAGCAAGAGGCCAGGGCCTTGCAAATCTGCATCGCTACTTCCGCCAAGGTCAGTCGCTCCATGGACCGCTACAGTTACGATGGAGTAATCAGATCTCTGTTGCAGAAATCCAACGCTAAAGTAGTAATCCTTTTCACCAGAAGTGAAGACGCAAGAGAGCTCCTGGTTGCAGCGAAGCGCATGAACGTGTCCTTCATCTGGGTAGCCAGCGATGGTTGGGGGGCGCAGGAGAGTGTGGTGAGGGGGAGTGAGAATGTAGCGGATGGAGCTTTTACCATTGAGCTCGCATCCTATCCAATCCCTGAATTCACAACATACTTCACAAACCTCAATCCTTACAACAACACACGTAACCCCTGGTTCAGAGAGTTCTGGGAAAATCGCTTTCAGTGCAGCCTGCATGACATTAATTGTGGGAAACATTCTCTCCGGGATGGCAAATTCGAGCAAGAGTCCAAGATCATGTTTGTGGTGAATGCTGTCTTTGCTATGGCCCATGCCCTTCACCACATGAGGCAAGCAGTGTGCTCAAACACCACCAAACTCTGCAGTGCCATGAAACCAGTCAATGGAAAAAAACTGTATAAGGACTACATCCTGAAGACAAAATTTGATGGTCAGTTTTATCTTTAAAAGTTTTGTTTGATGTATTCTGTTATTATTTATTCACTTTTGTGTCATTTCACTTCCATAGAACTGTCTATAATGGTTCATGATGTGACATGTTCACACTGTTGACTAAAAAGCAACATAAAACTATCATAAATGTGGTCCATATGACTTATATTTTCCAAGTTTTTTAAAGCAGTACCCTAACTGGTAACACTTTATAATAGCGTTCAGTTGTAAGTCATTTATAATCATTTGTGAACATACAGTGCCCTCCACTAATATTGGCACCCTTGGTAAATATGAGCAAAGGTGGCTGTAAAAATAAATCTGCATTGTTTATCCTTTTGATCTTTCATTCAAAAAATTCATAAAATTCTAACCTATCATTGAAGTAAAACAATTGAAAGTGCAGGGAAAATCTCATTGTGAAATAAATGCTTTCTCTAGTTCATATTGGCCACAATTATTGCAATGTCCTTTTTCCAAGATAGCAGCCCTGATTTTTCTACTGTAACGCCTAAAGAGTTTGGAGAACACCTGATAAGAGATCAGAGACCATTCCTTCATGTAGAATCTCTCCAGATCCTTCAGATTCACAGCTCCATGACGGTGCTTCTCCTCGTTAGTTCACCTCACTCGTTTTCTATAGGGTTCAGGTCAGAGGACTGGGACAGCCATGGCAAAAGCTGCATTTTGTGCTCAGTTTTTTGTGTTGATTTTGATGTTTGTTTTGTATTATTGTCCTGATGGAAGATCCAACCACAGCCCATTATAAGATTTCTAACAGAGG
This sequence comes from Tor tambroides, assembly GCA_021397915.2. Lineage (NCBI taxonomy): Eukaryota > Metazoa > Chordata > Actinopteri > Cypriniformes > Cyprinidae > Tor > Tor tambroides. The sequence continues at coordinate 41,473 of JAFVLL020010279.1, forward strand.
CAGTCAGCTTTAGATTTTTTTATCTGTTGGTATTTGAGAGAATCCATGATGCCATGCATCTGAACAAGATGTCCAGGACCTCCGGCAGAAAAACAGGCCAACAACATTAAAGATCCAGCAATATATTTAACTGTGGACATGGGGTACTTTATATCCCTGTCTGTACTAAACCCATCTAGTGGGTTTGCTGCCAAAAAGATCTATTTTAGTTTCACCTGACCATAGAAGCCAGTGTCATTTGAAGTTCCAGTCATGTCTGACAACTGAATATGCTGGATTTTGTTTTTAGATGAGCGAGGAGAATTTTTCTTGAAACCCTACTGAGGAATATGTGGTGATGTAGGGGCTGTTTGATATTTATATTTTTTTATATCTGATATTTATATCTTTCTGACTCCAACACTCAACTAATCTCTGCAATTCTCCAGCTGTGATCCTTGGAGAGTCTTTGGCCACTCAAACTCTCCTCCTCAGCGTGCATTAGGGCGATATAGACACACGTCCTCTTCCAGGCAGATTTGGAACATCTTTAGTTAATTGGAACCTCTTAATTATTGCCCTGATGGTGGAAATGGGGATTTTCAACGCTTTAGCTTTTGTCTTACAGCATGGATGATTAAGGGAATTTGGCCTTTGTTTTCTTTAAATTTATAATCCTTTGGAACAGGAAGTCATAGCTGGACAATTTCATGCTCCTAGTCTCCCTGCTATGCTAAAAAAAATTAAATATGAATGGGAATATACTTCAGAGATATTTTACTCATAAGAATTTCCAGGGGTGCCAATAATTGTGGCCAACATGCATTGGAGAAAAACATTTATTTTATCATGAGGTTTTCTCCCCACTTTCAGTTGTTTTACTTCAATGATAAGTTTGAATTTTGTGAATTTTTTGAATGAAAGATCAAAAGGATAATCAATGCAGATTTATTTTCACAGCCACCTTTGCTCAGATTTACCAAGGGTGCCAATATTAGTGGAGGGCACTGTATAGTCATGTTTTGTAAATGATTAGTTCAGCATTATCCAATCACTTGTAAGTGATTTATAACTTAACCTACAAAACAGATAAAAAATATCATCCATTAATCGTTTATGAACACATAGTCATGTTTTGTAAAATATTAGTTAATCATAAACTATAATCACTTATAAATGACTTATAACCGAACATTATTATAAAGTGTTACCGAACATCTTAGGTTTATATTGATATTTATTGATGGCTCCCACATGCAGCTTTCAATAATCTTGAATCCTGTTATATCTGTTCATGTTCACCCCATGAAACAATGTTAATATTTGCACTCATCCAGTAGTTTAAATCTTAAAGCAAACACCATTTGAGCAGTATATCTTAATAAATGAATGTCTTTTCTTTATTAAGTCAAAGAAATCAATTTGAAAAATAAATGGACCTAGGAAGATTCCCTCAGGGGAAAACTGCTGCTGTAAAATAGATTACACTAATGCATGAATGTAACATATGACCTGCGTACAGACTAAGTGTTTTATTCCATGCATTAGCCGCATTAGCCTCATGCTAACTTCTAAATGATTTTAACAAGTACAAGCAGGGATGTATATTAAATGTCTGTGCCGAGTGGTCAATTAGGGAACTAATGGAAGTCTGTCAGTTTCCTATAGCTATTCTTTATCTATTTCTAAATCTTTTCACCATCTGACTGCTTTTTCATGATGTTCTTCCAAGAATGCCAAGTTACATCATAGAAACCAGGCAATGTATCAACCTCCTGACCTCAATTATGTAAATGTACCGTTCACACCTGAGTCCAGTGCATCTACAAACCTAATGAGAAATGTGCAGGGCAGGATGCTGAGGAAAGTAGGGTGGACTTACATAAGAAGGTCTTTCTGGGTTGTAAATTTTTCTGCTTACATAGAAAAACACTTGGCTGCTGTAAAATATCTATTCATCTGTTGCCAAGAATGTAAATAAATTATATTTATCACTTGCACTTTATGTCCACAGCTCCATTTCGCCCAGCTGATACAGAAAACAGTGTTCACTTTGATGCTTATGGGGACAGTCTGGGCCGCTACAACATCTTCCATTATTACAAAGAGAATGATGAGTACGTCTATAGGAAAGTGGGATACTGGGCTCAGGATTTAACTCTGAACACAAGCCTGATTCCTTGGGAAAGCCAAGTGGTGCCCACTTCCCAGTGCAGCGACCCATGTAGGAAAAACGAAATAAAGAGCATGCAGCCCGGTGATGTCTGCTGTTGGATTTGCATCCCCTGCCAGCCCTACCAGTACCTCCTGGATGAATTCACCTGTGCGGATTGTAGCTTCGGACAGTGGCCTTTGGATAATCTCACAGGATGTTACAATTTACCCGAGGAGTACATTCATTGGGAGGACGCTTGGGCTGTTGGGCCGGTCACCATTGCTTGCCTTGGCATGCTCTGCACACTCTTTGTCATCGGCCTCTTCTTAAAGAACAATGAGACACCGGTGGTGAAAGCTAGTGGCCGTGAGCTCTCCTATATTCTTCTCATAGGTGTCCTACTTTGCTATTGCATGACCTTCATCTACATCAGCAAACCTTCTGCCGTAGTGTGCACGTTACGGCGGCTCGGCCTGGGAACCTCCTTTGCCGTTTGCTACTCCGCGTTGCTGACCAAGACCAATCGCATCGCTCGGATTTTCAACGGCGTTAAAGATGGAGCTCAAAGGCCGAGGTTCATCAGTCCAGCTTCGCAGGTGGCCATCTGTGCTGCTCTTATTTCCTGTCAGCTTCTGGTAGTGGTGGTCTGGCTTCTGGTTGAGGCTCCTGGGGTGAGAAAGGAGGTCAGTCCTGAAAGAAGAGACGTGGTGACATTGAAGTGCAACAGCAAGGACTCTAGCATGCTGATGTCTTTAATCTACAACTGTGTCCTCATCATCCTCTGTACCTTTTACGCCTTTAAGACTCGAAAGTGCCCAGAGAACTTCAATGAAGCCAAGTTCATCGGCTTCACCATGTACACCACGTGCATAATCTGGCTTGCTTTCCAGCCAATCTTCTATGTTACTGCCAGTGACTATAGGGTAAGTAAATATGAACGGTACAATGCATGGTTGCAGCAATACATGCCAATACCTCACCAACAACACCCAATAGCTTGTCAGCTTCTATGAAAATAATAACCTCTAAATCAGCACTTTATGTTAGAGTCAAAATAGCAACCTACTTCCAAAATGAGTGAACAGAATATTCAGCTGGAAAGAATTGTAGAAAAGTGGTTTCATTCATTTACTTAAATTTAATTTAAAAAAAGAAATAAAAGAAATTGAGCCTTAAACATCTTACCATGTGTGTATACATATTAATATTGCACAATAAGACCAGCATGTCAAAAACAATAATTGTGATTTAATCTATGTGAGGACCACAATATCATTTAACAATTTCCCTGAAAATATTTTGAAATGTCATTTTTGCTCAGCAGAGTGGAGTTTTGGCTCTGCTAGTCTCCCTCACTGTTGATAATGAATGCTTTGCCTGAGTGTTCTGTATAACAATGTGATTTCTTTGAGAAGTAAATCTTGTGCCGGGGGATATTACCGGCTCTCCTCTGGGAATAGATATCTGAGGGGCTGTTTCAAATCACACTGCACACACAATGACAGCATGGAATATTTTTCATCATTTAGATAATGAGCTTCTCTTATAACACTTAATCACTTTCCGACACTGACTTTATCCTTTATTTTTAGCATATATACAATTTCCCTGAGAGCAAGAGTCTGAGAGTTTGCCTGATTGATTTTTTTTTGTTACCATACCTGCCAATTCAGATGGCAGATAGAGAAATCTCTTTGATCACCTGTCTTTTGCACTGATGAAAGGAGAAACTCACATTTCATGTGGCTCAAAAGCTGTTCAATGTAGAACAAAGAAAGTGGGGATATTTCATCCCAGCAAATGACTAGCCTATGAAAACATGCTATTCAACTGGTCTGAGTATCCTTCACTCAAGTGCCTCAAGACAGAAGCTATTAAATAAACACCTTTACACGCTTTGAAACACATTTTTCACAGTTTTACAGCCCTTTGATGCATGTATTACATAGAAATCAAATGAAAAAAATATTTTAAGGTTTATTTTTTAGTTCTAATTATTATCTAATATTATTATTAATATTTGGTTGGTTAAAATTGTACTGTAGTGAAAATCATGAATCAAAGCATTACAGTGCAGCACAAATTGTTATATATATATATATATATATATATATATATACATATACACACATGTCCAAGACAGCACGGTACTGGTAAAGACAGTCAGCACTGCTGGTAAGATAGCCACTGTATATTGTATTTGGATGTTCTAGTAAGCAAAAAGAAAGACAGAAACGTGATCCTGAAATGTTAATGGCTGTAGGAAGCATCTGCAAGGGTTGGTCTGTCAAGACAAGAAAGAATACAGACAAAAAGACATCAGGAGAGAAAAGGAAATATCCTTGCGTTTTGATTGGACAGGATGTCATTCTCTGTTCAGGGTTTCTGCGTTTTATAAATGTGTGTGAGGGAGTGTGAGGTGATGTGTTAGAGCATGGGAGGATGATTCCCAGCTGGGGCCTGTGCTCAGAAAGCAAGGTGTGCCTTAGAGACCGAGACCTCGCTACACTCCCAAACACACTCACAGGAAATGCTACAGCCTCATTCATACCGCAGATATCATTTTACTTCCATCATTTTTGATTCTCACCTACAAACTACAATATGCAGAAGAAAAAGCACACACTGCTTGTAAGATTACTATCATAAATCTTCAGAATAAGACTTACAACAAAAATGTGGAACCAAAATAATATAATGGGCCCAATACAAAATAATTTTGGATTCAAAATCCTAGAAATAAACAGTGTGTGTGTATGTGTGTGTGTGTGTGTGTGTGTGTGTGTGTGTGTGAGTGTATATATAATATTACAATAATATATAAAATTAATTATTCCTGTTCCTGAACTAGATTTCCCTATGCGTTTGTTTGTGTAGTTACCAGAGTCGCTCCAGATACAGTACCAGTCTTTCAATCTGATATTTTGTTAAAGAACATTCAATGTGATATTCTATATGAAAATTGCATGTTTATGAAGACAAGAGCAAGGGTTGCTGGGAAAGCATATAAGACCTTTCCAAGCACAGCTCCCCTCTGAATGATGCATTATTTAAACGCACTTTGGTTTATTCTGACGCATTGCTGCTTTCACAGAAATACTTTCAAATCTATCGTATTGAAAAAAAAAGAATGAGCAACTCTGTTCATTTGGCATTGAGAGGAAAACTCTAATTCATCACAGCTGAACCATGTTTTGCAATTATTTAACAAGGTCATATTGAAGTTTCTCCAATCTGTGACCCTGAGAGGGCTGTTAACCATAATGTTTTGTGATCCAGTTCAGATCAAAACAAGCAGTAGCTAGCTGTTCAGGAAACTTTTGTGTAATGAAAATCCTCCTGTTGCCCAACTCAAAGAGCATAGCAATGGCAAGTCCATGGGTTTGAAACCCGATACACATACTGATAAAAATGTATAGCTTGAATGCACTTCGATTTGGATAAAAGCATCTGCCAAATTAAATATACAACGATACAAGCAAACATCTCAGCCAAAACATTGAAAATCTTAGAAACAGTTCCTGTTTATTCACCCCCTCTCTCATCAAAATGTTATTTGGCGATGCATGTCTCTAATACCTGTATTAGTATGCATGAGATTGCTCATACACGGCACACACACCTGCTTTGCACATGGATTCATCCTCTTAAGATACATTTTCAGCCGCATAGGCTTTGGCAACACTTTGGAATCGAGTTCAATGGAAAAATAAATTCAATCCCATGTTAACACCCCTGATGAATATGAATCACTCAGGTGGTGTCACTGTGTAAATGTAAAGGTGGTGTAATCACTTTTTTGTGTGTACTCTCTCAGGTACAGACCACTACCATGTGCATCTCTGTGAGTCTGAGTGGTTCAGTAGTGCTGGGCTGCCTCTTCGCTCCAAAGATCCACATCATCCTCTTTCAGCCCCAGAAGAACGTGACTACGCTCAGAGTGGCCACCACTCGATTCAGTGTGACCACCGGCCCTGGCTCCAGCTTCTCTCAAGGTGCAGTATTGTTTATGATCTCTATCTTTAATATATCAGAATCATCAATATAATCAACAGCAGCTGTTTAAATCTAACATATTGATTAAATGCTGTCACCCATATTCAAAAATATGGTTTGCCAATGTCTGAACCGCCATCAGAAATGAAAGATATTGTTCAAAATATTCAGTGATGTATGATGGCGGAGTAATATTGGAAAATAAACATAAAGTATCATTGATTCTGTGAGTGCAGGTATTTGGCTTTATTGCATTGTACTGATACTTCTACTGTAGCACTGAAGCTGAAGCTTAGGATAGAGTACATACTGTATGTGAATCTCACGAAATGGTTCAATAACATATTTCACCTCAAAATGACAAATAAATAAATTAGTATTATGATAAAAAAAAAACTTCTTTTTTTTTTTGCATTATGAGAGACAATTACTTTTATTACCATAATGCAAAAATACTCATTCTAAATAATGTACTGGGAAAATAATAATTCTACATTTTTAAATGGTAAAATGCTTAATATGCATCCTGGGAGTGTTTGTGGTACAACTTTTAACCAGTGCTGCATTAAAAAAAATAAATAAATATATATATATATATATATATACCACAGTGATTTATGCTGTATTGCAGTAATAGAAATTAAGGAGAAATTAGAATAATGGAAATTACATTACAGTAAAAAAAGAAGTAAAAAAGTGAGGAAAAGTAGTTAATTAGGGTTAATTGTGTTTAAAAAAAAAATCAAACTGCAAAGTATGGAGCCCCGCATATGTCATGTGGGGAAAAAAATGTACAAATCGTGTCTACAAATAAAGAATTCATACCCACAAACTGAGAATTTGCTTCCTCATTTTTGTTTAATTGTTGCCACGAAATAAGAATTCGTTGTACTAATTCGTTACCTTGTTTTGGTAAAACGTGGCCGCTTAGTTTGTAATAATTTGTTCCCTCATTTTAAAAAATCAAAAAGAGGAACAAATTCAGCAAAGGGAATGAATTGATTAGTTGTTGGAACAAATTCTTAATTCATGGCCACAATTTAATTAAAACTAGGGGGAAAAATCAGAGAAATTCATTACAGTCTCAAATGTGCGTTATATTTCTAATCATTCAACGGTCTGTTGTCAGTCATTCCTTACATATATAATCAAAATATATATATTTTTGTCAGCATGTCCTGTGCATGGCTCTGAATTAAAGTTAAAAAAATAAAAAATAAATAAAAAAAATTATGTTTTAATGAGATTCACCCAAATACTTGAAAACATCTATTGAATGGCAATGGTAATACACTGTGATTTGCAGCTTACAGTATCTCTATGTTATTAACAATGTCTTTACAGCCTCGGCCTCCAACATCGTGCCTACAGTATGTAATGGCAGAGAGGTAGTGGACTCAACAACATCCTCACTCTGAAAAACTGGATCCCTGTTTGTTTGCCAAATGCAGTATACAGATAAATCTTATCTTCACTAGTCATGAAATCAAGTGTTTGCTAATGTTGAGGAGGCTATTCGGAATAAAGAATGCCTGTTATGTTGTTCTCAACGTGCTGTGAGTACAATATCCCATTTTGTTTCTCTCTCTCTCTTTCTCTCTCTGACTAGTTAGGTAATATCAGTGGGATGCCAGTTTAAACTCTGTATACCCGTTCTTTTTATGGAAACCATAATAAAGTATTGTTTGAGATATGGAGTTAAAATATAGTAAATCTGTTTAAAGTATTATATACAAGATGTTTTTAATGTAGATTTATGGTGATTCTGGTTTGTGCTTTCTTGTAATTTATGTAAATAAAATGTGTTTTATATGAATACAAGCTCTGCTGGTTGATTTAACTTGATACCGTCTTGTGGTAGTTCATTATATTATATTACATTATATTATATTTCAATTCCCATCAGTGTACACTGGAGAAAATTCCACACATCAGCTTTAAAGAAGGAAATATATACATAAATGTTCATGGCACCAAGTAAAAACTTGTACATTGTCCCCATCTAGAGGATATAGTTGCTCATTACATCAAATTGGTTGAGGTCAACTTTTATATTCATATGTTAAATGTACATTTTTTTGCACTGTGCAAAATAATGTGAACTTTTTTTTTTAAATATAGGTGATATGCAAATGCAAAATGCAATAAATTATGCCCTAATTTCATTGTTTCAAAGTCATTTAAATAGCTACCATGTTGGAAGATAAATAAACCATTAAGAAAAATAACAAGAATAACGAAAATAACAAGACAAAATATTGCAAATACTGCTATTACTGCACTACATATTTAATCCAGTCTACTGGAGAATCATGTCTCATAGACAAAGTATCATATTTATATATCCTTCATCTTTAATAATCACAATGTTCACATATGTAGCCTATCACAGTCTGACCCATGTTACAGAAAGGCTAAATGATATACACTGTGTTGCACATTCAATCATTTGTGGCGAAATGACAAACAGGAAATTGTCCTGTCAACCTGATACATTAATTTTTGTGATGGTTATATGATATTTGCGGTCATTTTTTGCCTCATTTATAACAGTGAAGCCTTCTGTTGAACTGTCCATATACCCCCATTGGAGGATTGTTCATTTTTACTTTTTTCATTGGAGGATTGTTCATTTGTACTTTTAAACAGTGTTTTTTTTAACTGCTTCCATTTAAGCACTGCTTCCATTCAGGTCAACCAGCACTTTACCTTACATTAAGAAAGAAGTTTGATGTTACTGAATTAATTGTAGTGTGTCATGTTATACAGGTCCTAGTTTTGAAACAACTTGTGACAATAAAGTAAATAACTTGACAAATAAGAGTTCTTAAATATAGTTTTTGCCCTTTAAGATAGCCTACACCAGAACAAACGTTGGCATCTATAATATCAGAGAAATTCACTAAAAACAATAAGCCTACTACTAAGAACAAGACTAATTGATTGATTGGTTGATTTCATTGCATGTCAAATAATGTATTTTACGAATTTTGAATTTTATTCCAACTTTGGTGACATATACAACTGTAATTAGAATATTAGAAAATTAGAACATTCATTTATCTTTTTACAGTACTGCAGTAACTATGGTATTTTGACGTAAACTACGGTTACTGTGGTAAATTTTGCTTCCTGAACGGCTGAGCAACGGTTGTGACGTTGACGTAAACTCGATCAGAAACGCGGAAGTCAGGCTGCAGCCAGTCCAGAAGTGAATCTGCAAACTTTGACAATAGCAGGTAAGTATCATTTCATATGACTAATAATAACATCGCCAGTCATTTTTGCAGGTTATATTGCTCTGTAGACTATATGTTGCTACAGGTATGTAAAGCTGCAGGAGTACATAAAGAACACTCAGTTTAGCTCCAAGCTTTGCGTTAACGACATAGCTCCTGACTCACTGCGATTATCAACACTTGGGATTTAACATATATAGCATTATATCTTTACTTGTGAACATATTTGTCAGTTAGCAAGTGTTTTCATTGTTGACTAGACAACCCCCGTGTGTTTCAATAAATGCCTTTTTTCAATGTTGCCAAGCTCTGATAGGCTGCCTGGAAGATCTACGTCACTTACAGTAAACTCCAGCATGTCCGCACATGTCTCAGCAGTACTGCGTTGATTTATTGTTAGCAATTTTTTTTTTTAATTTGATATCATACCTTTTTATCAAACAGGCTGTTGTTGATTAGAAACAGGAAGAAAGACAAATATTTGGAATATTTCCTTTTAAATTCCTAGTTGTTCATAATAGAAGTTAAGTGCATAACAAAATCTTCTCAAAGGTGAAATGTTTAGTTGTGATATTGCAATGAGGACTTATTTAAAATGTTCATTGAGATATATATGATTGGGACATGGCACTAAACATGCCAAATATAAACTGTATGATTAATTATGAACGGAGAGGAAAGAGGATGGCACCTAAGAGAAGGGCAACATCAGGCACCAAAGCTGGAGGAAAGAAGGTAAAGAAGGAGCCTGAAGCTCCCCCGAAGGACAAGTTCACCTCTGCCAAAGAGGCTCTGAAGGCAACAGTGCCACAGGTGAAGGGCACGAGGAACCCAGACAGCTTCTGTCATCTATCAAATGCTGAGGTGAGGCTGAACTAGTAATTAAATTGCAAATTAGCAATGCGAATGCAAAAAGTAATGCAAATTATTACTCAAATGACTGCTTGCCCTGAATCACAGAAAAGTTTTGGTCTAAACATACAGGTTCACGAAGATTACGACTGTATGCTAAACCAAACCAACATTGGAAACAACAACAACAAATTCTATGTAATCCAAGTCTTAGTGTCTGGAGGAAAGCACTATTGTTGGACAAGATGGGGCAGAGTGGTAAGTTAGTTTCTTTCTTTTATCAATCAAATATATCACAACATGATGTGCAAAAAGGCTCTTGTAGCATCTAATAGATGACTCATTTTTGCTGTCTTTCTCTGTTTTCAGGGAGAGGCAGGCCAAAACAATTTAGCCGGTCCATCTACCGCTGATGCAGCCATTAAGAATTTTGAAAAGAAATTCAAAGATAAGACCAAGAATAATTGGAGCAATCGTGAAAACTTTGTCTCGCATTCTGGAAAATACACATTGATAGAGGTAGATGGGGACCAGGATGCAGAAGTGAAGGTATTTAGCATGTTTGTCTTTGAAGTCCTTGAAGTTTTCAAAAGAATAACACATTTGACCATTTCTAATATTTTGTGTTTCGTTCAGGTGGACACTGTAGACGGTGGAGATGTAAAGGTGAAAACTGAACAACATGTGCTGCCTTGTACATTGAATGAGGCAACTCAAAGACTCATCCGATTCATCTTCAACAACGACATGTTCAAAGAAGCCATGACCAGCATGAACCTGGGTGAGTTTTGAATTATTGAGTCCCAGTTGTTCTGTTCCATTCAATAGCCTTGTTGTTGTGATTCTTTTTGATAGCTAAGGAAAAATAAGTTACATCTTTTAAAACTCTATGAAGACTGCAGATCACTCAGGGATTCATTTCCCATTTTACATGTGTTTCTGAAGGCCACAGGGGAGTTTTGGCAGTGTGATTGTGAACTGAAAATGTGACTTTTTGCTGCCTTTTTGAGTCCTGTCTACCACTTTTCTGAGTTCCATCTGTAACATTAAATAAAATCCATTTTTGTGAAGAAGTTCCATGTGTCGCATATTTCTCTGTCAGATATTAAGAAGATGCCCTTGGGGAAACTCAGCAAGCAGCAGATAGCCAAAGGCTTTGAGGCTTTGGAGCAGATTGAAGCTGCAATAAAGAAGGGGGAACGGAACAAGTTAGAAGAACTCACCAGCAAATTCTTCACCGTAATTCCCCATAACTTTGGCCGCAACAGACCACCTATCATCTCTGATGATTCTGTCCTTCAGGGCAAGAAGGAGATGCTTTTGGTGAGAATCACAACAGTTACTGTGTACCGAGTTTATGAAATAGTGCCTAGTTGTCACACTTTCTACTGTATTACTAAGAGAAGGTTATTTGTTAGTCAAATCATACATAGCCCAAAAAAGTCTTGGCTACAAAAACACATTGATCTTGTGTGTTAGATGAATGACCGATCTAAAGTGCTTTATTATCTGAATAACCAAAATCCAATCTTCCCTATTATGCTTGTACCTTGTAGGTTCTTGCAGACATCGAGATTGCCCAGAGTCTTAAAGCTGAATCTGAGAAAGCCAAAGAAGAGATGAAGGACACAGTGCCACATCCAGTTGACCAAAATTACCAGTCTCTGAAATGCAAGCTAAGCTTAATGGATAAGAAATCAAAGCAGTTTAAGGTTTGCATGTACAGAAATCTATACAGTCTGAGTCTGCACAGGAAATCTGGGGTTCAAAATCTAATTTAAATCTGGAAATAAAGTAAAAAAGCTAATAATAAAAAATTTTGCAGTGTATTTTAATTGCATAATACTGAAAGTTTAAAGAAGTTTAATAAGCAAGATTTTTAGACTGTTAACTACAGAATATGACCTAGAAATATTGCAAAATCATACTTTTTTTCAGTTGTCAGCTTGCAGTTTATTTCCAAATTTGAATGAAAAATCACATAATCTTACTGAAGACACGAATACATATTGAACACATTGTCAATGATGTTAAATATTTATCATGTTATATTATGGTATATATTTAACCTTTAATTTATTGAAATCTTTTGGATTTAAATTATGGACATGTACTAAATTGAGTTGTGGTGTGAGATGCAGTGCAGCAATCTCAGAAATGTTTTCTCTCTTTTAAGATTATTGAGAAGTACTTGAATGCCACTGGAAGAAAAGGAATCACTTTGGTGGATGTCTGGGAAGTTGACAGAGAAACAGAGGTGAATAGTATTGCACAAATCATATTTAAAGCTTACACATAGTAAGTGTTATTAAAGTAAACAGTAAAACTGTAACTGTACAAAAAAATCTTACTGTTCAAATGCGTAGTAATGTTATTCTATTAGAACTCCTTTTAGATGCCTATTAGATTCCTAATTTGATTTCAAACCAGCAGTAAGCACTGGGCCTCAGTGGGTGTTCTGAATGCTGTTCATTACCAAGTCATCTTCCCCTAATTAAATCCTTTGTGTGTGCGTGCATGTGCGCATTTGGTTGTGTAGGCTGAGCGCTTCAGGGAAAATGATGCATTGGAGAACCGGAAGCTGCTTTGGCATGGAACAAACGTGGCAGTGGTCGCAGCCATTCTGAAGAGCGGCCTTCGCATTATGCCCCATTCTGGTGGACGTGTGGGCAGGGGAATCTATTTTGCCTCTGAAAACATCAAATCTGCTGGCTATGGTGAGGAACGGGACCTTGTTTGCATTAGTATAGACGTCAAATGAAAAAGCGCTGTATAAACACATGTAAAGTTTAATTTAATACAACATGGCAACACAATGGCTGAGATTGTTTGGTAATGTGGTAGACATTACTAATAGGCATTCTTTTTTCTTTTTGTGTTTTCAGTGTGTCCATCCAACAACATTGGCATCATGTTTCTAAATGAAGTTGCTTTGGGAGAAGAGTACACCATCACACAGGATGATTGCAGCCTACGGAAGGCTCCCGCTGGCTATGACAGCGTAGTTGCACGCGGAAGCCAAGAACCAGGTTTTTCCACATACAATCAAATATCATTCCTCATTTCTCTTTTTACGCATGTACAGTATGGTAAATTCTGCGTAACATTAGCCTCTTGACAATGTCTGTAATGTCTCTTAATTTTTTTCTTTTTTTTGTTCAGATCTCTCAAAAGATGTCTTCATTGAGCTGGATGGTAAAAAGGTGGCGGTTCCTCAGGGAAAAGCCATAAAACAACAGCAGTACCAGGCAAGTTCCTTCTGGAACAGTGAGTACCTCATCTATAAGGAAAGCCAGTGTCGCATCCGATACCTCCTGGAATTGAAGTTCAGTTATTAGAGCTGATTTAAAAACCTGGAACTGTGTACAGTTACAGATATGCATATATAACCACTTAGAAATGTCATTTCTGCTACGTGGTTTCACTCTCACTTATAAAGCGTTGAGTGTTCAGTTATAATCGTTGTTATTTTATAATAATTTTGTTATTATTAACATTATTGTTATTTTGTTAAGCTGAATGTTAAATTGTGATTTTTGTGTGGCAGTAATACAGTTCAGCAATGTTAATTTGACGGTTCCTCTATTTTGGAAGTTGGAAAGTCTAATAAATATTTCATCACTGCATTACACCTTTATTATGTACTGTAAACTTGGTAAATATAGCCTTACAGTATGTTTGCTCATTTTGACTTCTCTCCGATTGAGGTTTGAATGTCTTCTTATCATTACTCTTCTGTAACTGACATGCTATTCATATTAGAAAAATAACTGCAGGTTTCTGTACTGTCATAAAAAGTAAATGTTCACCTTTAAACATTTGAAAAAATGCTGAATCAGTGTTTAATTTGATAAAAATAACAAAGATGAAAAAAGAAAAAATTAAAAAATTAAATACCCTTATTTTATACAGAATAAGAGTATTTAACAAAATACTTCTAAAGTGTGATTAAAGCCAAATTGTCTAAATTAATTTCTTTTAAATGACATTTTTTCTAAAATGATCATTTCTTTCAGTTGTTCCTTATTCAAGTTATATTTAGACTAATTTATACAAGTATATGCATGCAAGCTGCTCAAACATTGCTGACAAGCATGAATCATGAAGGATGTATAATGCTAATATAGCACTTTATAGACATTTTTGTTTGGTCGGATGTTTGCTTTATCAAACATTTGTTCAAAGCTCTTTATACAACTATATTGCACTATAAAAACAATAGATGTACATCCATATATCTACTATATATTTTTTTCTCTGATATGTTATGGTGAGATTTAAAGTTGTATTGTACATGTTATTGTGGGTTAATCTGAACATAATAAATAATTATATAGTTGCACTGTTGTGTTCTCCTCATGACCAGTAGATGTCACTTTTTTAAACTGCATGAAACATTTCTATGCCATGAGCTCCACAGAACTGTATCTATGCAATCAGTAAAATGGTGTTTACAATGGTTTTAGTTAGATTTTTGTCATATGAATGAATCCTTTTCTGTAGACTTCATATGAGCATTTATAATCACTATATTGTTCTGAGATGAAGTGAACAGCAGTACAAAGACAGTCTGAGCGCACATTCTTTAATCACATTCATCACACATGCCTACTTAATACAACTTACCAGTAGAATTATACAGTATTATACTGCATTATAGACATCCCTGCATATTTAATAACCATTTTAATGCACTATTTAAAATGTTGACAGATTTCAATTTCAAGCACACATGAACCAAACTTTTGTAAACCATGTTGTAGAATTTAGAAAACTATTTGTTTACATTGTGTTTACTTCATATTGTATAAATATATAAATTACCAACCTACTTGATTTTTACATTCATGTAAAAACCAATGTATACTGAATAACAAGCAATGTCTTCTCTTTAAAAGAAAATCACTCTGCTTTCGCTGAAACTGACATTTATGTATAAGAAACTAATTGAAAAATCAGTCAAACACTGATGATTATGAAATATATAAAATATGTCTTTCTTTCTGTAAGTAAATAAATCCAAACATTTATTTATTTATTTGATTATTATTATTTTTTATTTTTTTATGGTCTGTTGAATTATTATTTTTTGAATGGTCCAGGATATCTTCTATAAGATATAGCAGACATGTAGTGTCACAGAATTCACTAAATAAGTGAATGAATAAAAATGTATTACTAAATTAATAGGTAATAATTAGGTTCTATGAGGTAATATTACCGTTTTTCTCAATTGCTTTTGCTCAGTTCTCAAAGGAGAGTTGTTTTTTTTCTCAAAACAATAAGTTCAGATGTCTGAACAATTAGTGTCTTGTTCATTTCAGATTTAAATTTTTTATTTAAGCAAATTGTGTGTGTTTTGGCACGTGTGCAATTGTCTAAAATTTGCACAATAACTAAATGCACATGGCTTGTTGATCAAAACTGATGAGTTGACTTGCAGTGAAACTGTGAAACTCTTCACAACTTTTACATTTTCTTTCATCATGTGAGCCATCACATGCAAAATGATCCATTCAATTATCGAATAATCAGACATGGAATGATTATAATGTTGACTGGAAAATTTCTGACCCTTTGCAACCCAAATTGCCATTGTAATGAAACGGGGATCACAATCTTGCCAATCAATCAAGTTCGGAAGCATATAGATATATAGAATTTGTCCAGCACATTCTCTACCATTTGTTAACAAGGACAAACATCACAACCCTAAACAGCAGCAGCTGCAGCAGTGCTGTATAAATACATTTATATTTGTACAGTACATTTATCTGTAGATAAATGTGTTATGTGTAAACTGGGAACAATCAAAAATGAGTGTGTGTAAAACTTAATAAGCAATGGTGAAATTTCAGTTTACATGCATATAACAAATATGAAATGAAATTGCGTATAACAAATATTTCCATGGTGAAAAAACATCTAAACAATTTGGTGGCTCACACAATGACAAAAATGCCTTTTATTTTGGTGGCATTGGCCAAGTCACTGACACAATAACTAGGTTTTGAAGCATGAATTAAATAATTTGGGTCACCATTTGCAGACATGCAATAGGGTTCTGATGTTTCAGAAAACAGTTTTGACAATTGAATTTACAATTTAGAGCAGGGGTGCCCAAACTCGGTCCTGGAGGGCTGGCGTCCTGCAGAGTTTAGCTCCAACCCCAATTAAACACACCTGAAGCAGCTAATCAAGCTCTTACTAGGCATACTAGAAACTTCCCAGCAGGTGTGTTGAGGCAAGTTGGAACTAAAGTCTGCAGGACACCAGCCCTCCAGGACCGAGTTTGGGCACCCCTGATTTAGAGATTAGGACTGTTTCGAAAAATGAGCCAAAGCAATTGAGAAAAACTGTAAATAGTATGTTGATAAGTGTATGTATGTGTGAATGCCAAAATATTTGTGAAATGTCATTCTAAGAGCATGTAACAAATCCTCACAAGTGCTAAGTAAATGAATGAATGAATGAATGGTTTGGTCAAGCTACAATGGACCATTAAAGTATCTTCTTGTTCAATGGTGTGCAGTAGGACCCAGGGGATGACTGCCACTCTGGAGGACAGAGGAGTATGTGTCTGTTTGAAAGAGGAAGAAAAAAAAATCACAGAGACACAATGTGTGACAGTCACAGCCCTTCACAGCACCGGACACAGTGTGGAAGAGCATCCTGACGAACACAGGCCTAAGTGGTGTGAATACTGATCAACACCACTGGAAAAAGGAAGAGCAGGTGGGACCATATCCTTTCTGCTTCACCTGGGTTTTGTTAGATGGAAAAGGCAGCATAGGGACACCTGTATGACCTTCACTCCTTGGAGCCTGGGCTTTCCTGGATGATAAATCTTTTGAGGGATCGTCATGCACTTTGGTTGTTCTCCACTGAAATCACCTGAGTGATGTTGAGTGTTGAAACACTGGCCTCCTGTGGGATTGCACTGCACTTGTTTTAATGTCTGCAGGAGGAAAGTTTCCACAAGTGTGAAAAATGTCCAGATGTTCACATCACAAATCTGATTGGAGATTCATCAAAAAAAGCAAAGACGTCCCTGAAGTTGACAGGTAAGAAAAATCACATTGTCTTCTTTCACAGTCACTTATGAATGTTGTGTGTCGAGGTGTCATGTGAGGATAATTCAGAACAGCAGAGCACAATCTGACATGACAACAGGTCATTCATTTTAATTCAGTAGAAAATGTGTTTTCGAATTTCCAGTGAAGTGAGAAAAAGTTCATGTGAGGGTCTGTGGGTTGGGGGAGGGGACGGGTCGGCACGTAGGGTGGGTGTTTTGAAGGGAGGCCGCGGCACACAATCAGGTATGACTCATATGACTCCCACTGACAAAAAACAACAATAACAGCAGTCATGTTGTCCTCATTGATCCCTGTGACTTCATTGATCCCTGAAGGTCAACAAGCCATTTGTGTAAAAAACATATTATGTTCCTGTTGGGTGAAAGCAATCTGTCAGTTGCCAACAAGGAAGGGCAGGATGTTGTTCTGCCCTCATTAGCATATAGAAAGACCTGGTGAGTGGGTGGAAACAAAAATAGGGGTGATTTTCCATGAAGGCTTAAGTAAAAGGAAATTGACACTGGGGTTCTGGGAACCTTACAGAGGTGGCCAACAATTTAAATAAACTATGCACTTTCTTGATATGAGATGATTTCCCACGTGCATTCAGGACTTATTCATTAACTTTGTATGAGGGAATTTCCTTTTCATTTGCACTCAAGTGTTAAGTGTGTAGGTAATAACAGCCTCTGTGTTCTGATAATAAGTGCATGTTTAGTGTGACATGAGGGGGATTTCTCTCTCTGTGTGTCTCTCTCTCTCTCACTGAATGATGAGTGATGGAGGCGTTACAAATTTACATAACTAATCGTTATGGCTATGAAACAGTCACCAATCCTCTTAATGACCCTTTGCACAACGAATTATGAAGTAATATTCTCTTATCCTCTTAAGGACTGTGGTTTGCAGTGTGCAGTATTTTTTTATTTATTTATTTTAATATTACACAACAGTTCGTTGATATATTGAAGTTGGATTTTGAACAATTTACAGCTTATATTATTGTAGCTTTTATAAGCTAATTTAGTTTTTCAGAAAAATTACTTTTAGCAAAAATGTGACTTGCAACTATAATATAAATTATAATTATAAAATATATTAACATATTTATATTAATATATTTATTTACTAATATATGAAAAATAGCACTTTGATATTTATATTTATTTGTTTTGTATATTAATTAAATATTTTATTTACATTTACGCTCGCATAATAATTATATTTGTAAGTCACATTTTTGTAAAATGCATATGTTAAATGAATAAATGTAACTGGTCCCACTTTATGTTAAATGGCCTTATCTACTGGGTACGTACATCAAAAAATAACTACAATGTACTTATTGAGTTCATATTGTCTTGCAAAACATTTTTGCTGCTATTGAGTTGGGATACTGGTAAGGTTAGGCACAGGTTTGGTGGGATGGGTAGGTTTAAGGCTGGGTTAAGGTGTAAGAGATAGGTCAACAGTGTAACTATAAATGTAATTACAGTAATTAATTGCAGATATAATTACATGCTGGTATTTTTTAAAAGATTAGTCCAATGTAAAAACATGTATGTACACAATAAGTGAATTGTATCAAATTATTTATCTAAATGTAAATAGTAAATAGTAGTCAAGGCCACCTAATATAAAGTGGGACCATGTAATTATATCTATCTATCTATCTAGATAGATAGATAGATAGATACTATAACTTTATACAGTATTTATACAGTTTTAATAGATTTTTTTTTTTCATTTCTTCTCAGAGATGGTTTCAACACAAATGCTTGACACACAGAAGAAAAAACAACAATTAAGCATGGAGAAGCTTGGTTCCATCTCAAACCCGTAAAGCATGGAGAAAGCCGTGCCAGGTCTGATGTTGGGTCTCCTGACCAATCACACAATTCCAAATGACATATCTGGCCAGCGGAGCACAACCAAGCCTACCCCTCCAAGCATGGAGGAGGTCATCCACTCCGAATCCCAGATTAAGGATCTTGTTGGGCTGTTTTGCATGGTGACCCTTAACCTAGCAGCCCTATTGGGCAACAGCGGAGTCATGGTGGCCATTGCCCGAGCTCCTCACATGAAAAAATATGTGTTCGTGTGCCATCTTTGTGCAGTTGACCTGCTTTGCGCTATATTGCTGATGCCTCTCGGGATAGTATCTAGCTCTCCGTTTTTCAGCACTGTAGCATTTACTGTTCTGGAGTGCCAAGTCTACATCTTTCTAAATGTGTTTCTCATCTGTGCCTCTATTCTTACTGTGACCGCCATCAGTATCGAACGCTACTACTACATTGTCCATCCTATGCGATATGAGGTAAAGATGACTCTAAACCTGGCGCTTGGTGTCATGGTCTTCATTTGGGTCAAATCCATCCTGCTGGCGTTGGTTGCGCTTCTCGGTTGGCCAGCATATGGGAATCAGAGCTCCATTGCAGCGGCCCATTGCTCTTTACACTGGAGCCACAGCCGCCTCAGGAAGGTTTTTGCTATTCTCTTCAGCGTGCTTTGCTTCTTGGTTCCCGCTGTTGTGATTTTTGCCGTATATTGCAATGTATACAAAGTCGCACGAACGGCAGCCCGTCAGCACGCACCGATGCCTACCTGGACGGCCAACCAGGCCAAGCGCCGCTCCGATTCCATTAACAGTCAGACCACTATCATCACCACCACCCGCAGCCTCCCCCAGAGACTGTCTCCTGAGAGAGTTTTTGGGGGCGGAAAGGCTGCTATCACCCTGGTGGTCATTGTGGGCCAGTTTCTTATCTGCTGGCTCCCGTACTTCAGTTTCCATCTTCACATGTCCATCACCACTCCGCTTCAGAGCCCAGGGGACATCGAAGAAGCCGTCACGTGGCTAGCGTACTCCTCGTTTGCTGTGAATCCCTTCTTCTACGGTCTTCTGAACCGACAGATCCGCGAGGAACTCATAAAACTGAGAAAATGTTGCGCCAGTAGACCCGTTGAACTTCGAGCCTCCAGTCACGAAGGTTCCATCCAGGAAAACTTTCTTCAGTTTCTGCAGAGGACCAGCAGCACGGCTGAGACCACCAGGCCCAGTTGTGGCAATTCCAGTCCGAGGAATAATGTGGATCAGGGTGCCAGGTTACCTGGCCAGATCCCTGAGGAATGACTAGAAAAACATGTTTCTAGTCCCACAAGCCAAAACAGGCCTTATGAAGTTTTGTTTTTAATAAGAAGAACATTAATTCAATGTTAAATCCATGCAAAATCAGATCTAAATGCTCTTTGGATCAGTGTAATCTATGTATCCATAATTTGTTGTAATGGTTCCCATATCAGTGGCATCAGTTAGGTAATTTTTGCTGCATATTCATTTATTTCCGATAAATTGTTCAGTTAACTGAGAATCACTCTCTGTTCATTCGTTTCATAATATCAACACTCATACTCAATAATTACTATTATTTAAGACTCATAATGGTGCCTATATTGATACTATCATGACACAGATATCAATTAATAATAATATTATGTACATTATTTCAGTGAAAATAATAAAACATATTTCTAGCATTTGAAATGTGCTTTAATGCCTCACTTTGTAGGAAGTTTCTCACTCAACAAGTTACATTACAAGGGCTAATTCACTTTGCTTTCTTCATGAATCTGAGGGAGCTCTGATGTTCGTTACTAATTCCATGTTGCCCTGTAACCATGGAAATGTGATGAGAAAGAGACTTGCATAGCAACAGGGCAGCTTTGAGTATCATCCTAGCAGATTGGCTGAAAAAAAAGGGTTTCAGGCTAGCTCTTTTTATTAGCTGCACTATATGGTAATACCTGGTTTATATGACTATTATGTAGGGAGAAATGACCTATTGTTTTAGATGAAGGCTTTTAATGTAACCTTTGAGAGCAGTATGCTGGAAATCATTACCATGCAATGCAAGTGCGCAGAATGAGATAACGTGCAGCAATTTTATGGTCATTTGCCTTTTAGTGTACAACTTTAACAAACAGAGGGAAAAAATCAGGAGCCAGCTTGTTTGTTCTTAGCAAACAGTGACAATGACCTTTTTACCGGTTCATACTGCAGACTAGATGTTGAATTTGTTTTAATTATGTAACTTGGGCTGTACAGTATATTTAATGTTTTAGTTTAGTAAACATAACAGATCTGTTTGCTGGTGTGTGTAAATGACAGTGGTGTGAAGGTATACAAATAAAAGTGCTTCAGGTCACATTTCACAACCAGCCACCCCCTATACCTGACCTTAGAAAAATACATAGTATGAAGTGTGTGAATACACTTCATACCACGAGCTCATTCTGCCTACAGAAGGCCCTGATCTTCTTGCAAGATTTCCTTTTGGGACAGATGGTAAATTGCATGGAGTGACATACCCTCTACATTAATCAGAATATCTCTTAACTCTTAAGATCTGTATTATCTTTTAGTCTACTTTTGTAAGATTGAGACCATTGTACCACTCGCCCTGAGACTATTCAAATGATACCAATTCATGTAGAACGATATATTATTGACCATTCTGAGTGAACCAAGTAGAGGGCGGATGGGTAAGGGGAAGGAAGGGGATGAAAAGATGCATATGTGAGAGAGGCGTTTTCCCGCATTTTCTCTCAGTGGGATGTAGAAACAGATGTCTGTATGTTAATGCACTGTGTGTGTATTGTCCGCCTCAAAGGATAAAAGTGTCTGAGGTTCTGTAAATCTTACAGCTGTAATTTTTTTATTTACTTCAGCATAAATTAAAGCCAGTACAACAAATACTACAATGATTTTAAATACTTTACAATGTTGATATTTTTAGAATTATTTAATCACATTATTATAATAAGATTTGAATAGGAAACTGTGCGTAAACATAAAGTCAAAATAAAAAAAAGGTCACTTTCTTTTAAGCTAAATTTTTTTATTTTATTTTAGGGTAACATTAATATATATATATATATATATATATATATTTGGCAGACTCAAGCATGAAATAAGTCATTATAAAGTCACTGCAAGTACTGTATGTGAAGGAAAAGACTGAATGAAGCCATATTCTTGCTGTGGATTAGTCTATGGTTCAAAACAGGTTTTTCTCATCAGTGATTCAATAGAGAGTGACCTGATCTGTCACTTCAAACAATGAGAGAGTCAGAAACGGAGGGGGAAGGGCAGAGAGAGAGAGAGAGAGGGGGGGGGGAGGTACATGTGGCATGATTAGGGATGCATAAACTTGAGTGTCCCTGTCATGATCAAAACAAGGCCAGGCAAAAATAGAACCTGAAAGGATTTAGACATGTTGAGGTGAAGATTAAAGGAAAAAGATTAAAGAGGGGGGAAATCATGGTCAGATGATCAGCAAAAAACTCCACTCCCTCCACAACGGACACAATAACAAAGCAATCAAGATGCGGTAAACATTGTGTGGATTACAAATGGACAAATGCTTTAATAAAATTGTTATCTGAATCACACCAAAAATGTTACTTATTTCCCCCCTCTTATATTCTTAGTAAAGTATTTTGAAAATAAATAAATAAATAAATTACTCCATGACCATTCCACCCTCTTTCTGACCTTTAAATTTAAATGTACTATTTTATGCCTTTAAAATTACTATGTAAATGTAGCATATGAAAAGAGCAATAGTGTTGTGGTGCCCTATCAAATTTTTGGATTTGAAGGATTATTATGTTATTATTATTATTTCAATTACATAAAACATCAAAGTTACAATATGTTTTGTTCTATTATAAATATTGTATACTGTATTAGTATAATTAGACTATTACTGTATTTAAACCTCAGGGACTTTTTTAAAATAAAAGTCAATTGCTTGTTGTAAAAATGGGATCTGAATGCGCAGAGTTGCAGGTGCTACACCAAACCAGGAATAGCAGAAGTTTGAGCTCACTTAACTTTTGTGGATAGCTCTCTTGGTATTTAGTAATAATCAAACTTTCCTTATTATCTCAGCATGACTGGGAAGGCCAAGTTTTTAAACACTCAATAGCAGTCAGAATGAATATTTGATTCATTCCAGTTGTTTATCCAATGAGGACAAAGGACTAAGATGTCTGCATGTGCCACGTAACAACTGAGCAGTTTGGATGCAATTTTGTCTGAAGCTGCTGGTTCAAACCAGGTTTTGGGTGGGGCAAATCTGGAATGGAATGACAACTGCAGCAACGTCTGGAGGGGCAGGTGTGAGTGTCAGAACACAGCGCTCAGAATCCTGCTGCTGAAATCCACTTAGCTAGTGGGATGGGAGTTTATTACATTAATTTAGTGGCACAAGAGGGTTTTGATGTCATGATCTCAGGGTTATTGCCTTTTTGACACCAGTGGACCAAGGAATCCACATGATCTGTTGTTATTCACTGTATTAATGAAAAAAAAAAATAATCAGAGAGTGCTTATAGTGCTAAACTTATTTTTAATTGCAGATAGAGCAGGTTTAGATATTGATATCACAACCAATTGTGTGATAAACGCCACACATTCTAAAAAATGAAATGTTCTTTTAAGATCATATAAAAATCAATAATATAAATTAAAATTCAAAGTACAAGTATGTGTTTGCTCCCTCATTTTGAATTCATGAAATTATGTAGTATTCAAAAGGCATTCTAAATTCAGTTCTGAATCATATACAGCCAGCATCAATGGCAGAATAGACTTGAATCCTTCATTTCCAGAAGCCAGATGTTTTCAGGCTGAACCGTGTGGGGAATTAGTCCTGTTACACAACCATTTTGAACCTAATCAGTGTGATTATCTGAAGAGTGTCTCTGAAGCATTAAGGTGAAAACTGAAGGATCTCTGTATTAGAAAAAAATTAATCTCTGGGACAAGCTACATAATATTGATAAGTATCAATTTAGGATTTTTGGGAGTTAATTCATCATCTTCTATCCTTGGACATATGAGTCCCTGGAAGGACAGTCAGGAGATTAACAATGTTCCAGCTCTCAGATGAAAAAATGTCCTCTCGCAGACAGTCAAGGCTGACAGTGGTTATTAATAGGAGGCTGTGGAAGATGATCTCTTAATGGATGTAAAGGTTGGAGAATGCAGATGTACCTAAAATCCACATTGACTGCTTTCACCATAAAGATGAGAATTTTCCTTGTGAGTTCATTGAAAAAACGGATATGTACTTTTTTGTTTTTATTATAAATCATTTGTTTAATAACAAACAAAATATAGGAAAAATTGTCTTTTTTTTCTCAGACATACTATCAATATACATTTCCTTGAATTACGGTCTTTCTGGGATGTATTATTACATTGAGTTATTCTTTAAATAATGTACATGAAAATCTTTGCAATATAACTATAATATGTAATTAAAATCTCTTCTCGAGGTCAAAAAGGACAATGGTGCGCCAATGACTTTAGAAATTATCTAGAAATTATTGCGCATGCTGTCATTTAGTGTAGAAGAGCAATCAGTTGTCAAATGCCCATCAACACTGATGAAGAGCTCCACTTTTTTCTTCACAATTGCCACCCAGTTTTTGCTGTTTAGAAAACAAATAAGGTGAGTATAACAGTGAAATTAACATACAGAATAATACAGTTCAGCTGTGTTTTAGAGATGAACACTACCGCTTCAAACCGACAATAATGCAAATGCAGATTTTCCTCAAGGTTCATGAGCATCCCTGACCTTCACTCCTCAACACAGATGCTTCATTCACTCCCAGGCCCAGCAAGGACACAATACTCCTTATTAGTGACCTTTCATTTCCCCTCTCCTTCACACTTTTCTTCTATGCACCTCCCTTTATTTGTTTTTGGTGTCCTAATGTGTCTATCTGCAGTCAATGCCCCACTAATCAATATACAGTGGCTGCAAAAAGTATGTAAACACTTAAAGGAATAATTCACCCAAAAATGAAAATGTACTCACCCTCAGGCCATTCGAGATGTAGATAAGTTTGTTTCCTCTTTTAAACAGATTTGAAGAAATTTAGTATTACATCAGTTACTCACCAATGGATCCTCTGCAGTTAATGGGTGCTGTCAGAATGAGAGTTCAAACAGCTGATAAGAACATTACAATAATCCACAAGTAATCCACACCACTCCAGCTGCATGTTTATAATAAACAAATTGAGCTATTTTTAACTTCATTATGATATATATATATATATATATATATATATATATATATATATATATATATATATAATTTTTTATTTTTTTTTGCTTTAGGATATTTATTACATTGATGTATAGAAAATATTTTATCCATGCAATGAAATTCATATATTTTATTACATGTGACTATCTTTTATTACAGTGTCCAAATACTTTTCCAGAGCCACTGTACAATGGAATGAAGTCAACATACACAATGGGAAATATTTATCCATCCAACTCTCCTTTCTCAGCCATTCCACCATTTCTTCTAAAGTCAATTAACTAACCTCTGCCATGTGCTAAATCTAGTAATTCATTTGTGTATTTTATGGCAGTTGTCCTCTTAGAAAGTTCATTCAGACCGTGATGAGACTGCACAAATATTTCTGCTATGTCCCATCTTGGTGTAAATGATTTCATCTCTTATTGGGAAGATGCTTTGCGATCTTGTTCTCAGTATGTCCACAGGAAGCCTTTAAGACAATCACACAAACACACACACAACTGTACACAATGGACCAGGGAGCACCTCTGAAGGACATCTCAATAGACATAGAGATAAGTGAGGAGGAGGAGGAGGAGGAGGAGGATGTGTCTTCACTCTTGGAGCAGCGTGAAATTAATCCAACTGATACTCCTGGTGTAACAGAAGCGCACACAAAAGGACAGGATTCATTGGCTACTCACAGTAACACAAAGGCTATCATCAAGGACAGGGACCCAAAGGAGATCAACAAGTGTCTTAAGGTGAGTCATACAATCAACACAGTGCAGACTAATGGCCTGCTGCTCTTTTCAGGCTTTTCAGACATTTATATGTGTACTAAATGAGAGGTTTTTCCAGACTGATGGTGGTCCCATTTAGACCTTTTTCCCTGTTTAGGCGCAGTATATATATATATATATAAAAACTATATATATATATAACTACACACACACACACACACACACACATATATATATATATATATATATAAATCATTGTGTACTTCAGTTTGTACTGTATAGACTACAGTATGACATTCTCACTGGAAACTATTAAACTTTTCCATTTGAATACAATTACAATATATAAAACACAATGTGACAACTTGCCCCAATACCCTTATGAAAATTAACCATGGTTTTACCACCAAAAAAACAACAACAACAAAAAAACATGGTTACTAGGTTACTATAGTTAAACCATGGTAACAACAAATTTTGTTTTGCTACATTAACCATATAGTTTAACCATGGTATTCGTAGTAAAACTGTGGTTATACAAATAGTAATCAATACGCCAAAAAAAAAAAAAAAGATAGTTACTACACTTTTACTACAATAGAACCATGGTTAATTAATAAAACCAAGGGTATAAATAGGATAGCTTGTCTCAATCTGGTATTTATGAAAGTAACAGTTAAATTTTCCAGTTAAAGTCTATCGTAGATACCAATTACATACTTAAAACTTACCTGAATGTATTTCAGTATTGCTGTTTCATAAACAGCCTGTGGTGAGTTGCTGTTATACAAATTTACACCTGAATTATAAACAGTGGGCGCTAGTACATTAGTAATGCTACACTGCCCTCTTATGTTAAATAATGGTATTGCAAGACTTGCAAAGACAAATACACACAGGTTTTAATTCATTCAGCGTAATAAGTTACCAAGAAGTTGTTTGGAAGAGTAATCGGTCCAAAGCTATGGCGGCCTAAAAATAGCTTTCCTGATGATGTGTCTTCTCAGGTGACCTTTGAGGATGTGATAGCGGAGCCGGCTTCAGTGAGGAGCTTTGGTAAGGTGTGGCTGTGGAGTCATGCTCTATTTGAGGTGTCCAGACTCTGGTTTTACCGCATCGTTTCGCTGCTGCTCGCGGTGCCAGTGGCGCTGGCTGCAGGCCTCCTCTTTGCTGTTCTCAGCTGTCTACATGTTTGGTGAGTCACGTGTGAATGAACAGTAAATACCTATAGAGCAACAATGTGACAAAATCAACCTGTATAATAAATAGTTCTATATTACATTATAACATTGTATTAATTGTATTATGTTAATGTTAACATAAAAATAGATAACTTGAACTCGCAATAAACAATACTTTTACAGTACAGTAACCTTATTTAATCCTAATTTCGCCATGTATTTATTTTCAAAAATAAAATTCATTATTATTATTATTATTATTATTGAAAGTGTTAACATAAGCCTAAATAAATGTTTCTATGGTGAATTTTTTTTTTTTTTTTTTTGGATAGATCATGAGCTCATGTTAATATAAAACCTCATTGTTAAGTATTGCCTGTGCACATATAAGCAAAAGTAAATAACACAGTTAAACACAGTATTTTAATCAATAGTTACTATAGTAACATTCCCGTCTTTGTCTTTTAAGCCTGTCAAAAATTAAACCTCATCCCTTACAGCTTTCAGAGTGTGTGATGTTTTCCCCTTTTGAATGTGTTATTATTACTCTAGTCACTGTTTTGTTTAAAAAGTTTAAGGCCATTAACACACTTACACTAGTGACAGAGCAGATGTGAGAGATCTGTCAAGCTTAGATCATTGGAGGTGACTGCTATACTTCCCTCTGTGATTTAGCATAGACAAAGCTGGTACATTTCCTGTTCATTTGAATCATGTGGGTCTGGGTTCAGAGCCTGTGGAACATCACATATGATGTAATTTTTCCTTGAGCAGTAATTGCCAAGTGCACTTAAAATGACATGGTTTGTCAAGTAAATCAATATATTTGCCATAAAGGCTTATCTGACACTAAAGCACAGCCAAGAAAATGTATTCAGCTGTGTCAAAATCTGGACTGAAGTCTAAAAGAAGACCAGAAAGCTAATGATGATGTATCTGCCTTCTCTCCTTTTTAGGCTGATAGTTCCCAGTGTGCAGATTTTGGTCATTAACCTGCACTGGATAAAGGTGGTCTGGCATAATGTGCTGGACATTGCAATCTCCCCCTCCTTCAGAAGTTTTGGGAAGTGCTGTGGATTCATCAGAATCCGGTTTGAAAAAATATTAACTGCATTTCAGAACTAACAAATCAGCTTTGAAAGGCAAGGGGATTCTTAAAATGACATGTACATCATATACAAGTAAATGTCTCTTCAGTTTAATATGATTTTGGATATGCAATTGCAGCATGTTTGAAACCTTTTTGTTTAAACTGAGGAGGTTTTAATCATTTCATTATTTTTCATCATGTCTAAGTATGGAGTACCTAATCTTGGCAATATAATAGTTGTATTGATCACTTGTAATGCAGGTAATGTAGGATTTGTTGTAATTAAGAAGTTGTGAACTGATTAATGAAAAGTAAGGCTTACTGAGATAATAATAGTAACAGATATAATAGTTATAAATAATGATAATAGAGGCAATAATAATAATAATGTCTAACAATTTACACTAATTTTTAACGATAACTAATTGATACTGAATATTTGCTAAATATTTGCTAAAAAAAAACACATTTATGAAATGGTCTAACAATAACCATTTAAAAAACATCATATGTGACCTTGGACCGCAAAACCAGTCATAAGTGTCAATTTTTCAAAATTGAGATTTCTACATCATCTGAAAGCTGAATAAATTAGTTTTCCATTGATGTATGGTTTGTTATGATAGGACAATATTTGGCCGAGATACAACTATTTGAAAATCTGGAATCTGAGGGTGCAAAAAATCAAAATACTGAGAAAATTGCCTTTAAAGTTGTCCAAATGAAGTTCTTAGCAATGCATAATTACTAATCCACAATTAAGTTGTGATATACTTACGGAAGGAAATTCACTGAATATCTTCATGTAACATGATCTTTACTTAATATCCTAATGATTTTTGGCATAAAAGAAAAATGGATAATTTTGACCCATACAATGTATTTTTGGCTATTGCTACAAATATACCCCAGCGACTTAAGACTGGTTTTGTGGTCCAGGGTCACATATGGCTTTTTGTGCTTTTCATTTAATTTTTGTGATTAGATGCATTAGAAAAACATGCATAGTACATGGTGATTATGCCTCTGAATATTAGAATGTTAAACTAAAGGTGAGTAAATTGTGCACATAGTGAAATATTTTTGTTGTTATAAACACTGTTAGGCACAAAATAGGAAGGAATTGTGCACAGCAAGACTACTCCATGTAAACATACACATTCATAGATGACAAATTTTGACTAGGGGTGAAAATGGGATGAATAATGTTGTGAGTGTGTGTGCTCTGATTGACAGTTACAGGATTAAAGAAGACTCATTTTCTATGCTGGCCTTTTTAAACAGATACACGTCTCGAAAAGGCACATTTGCATACCAATGATGCTTGCATCCATCCCATCTACTTTCTTTGTCACCTTTTTAATAGTAGTCGTCATTTGTACCATACAATTTATGAGATATTATGTATAAAGATGAGCGGGTGCAATTCACTGGTTCACACTTGAGACACCAAAATTGCTGGAAAAGGTGATAAATGAGCATTACCGACATTCCTCCAAGCATTTAAGAATGAATAAAATAAAAACAAGAAGTCTCATGAGGAAAAAGCTGCTTATAGGAGAGTTTGTGAATAGGTTTCACCTGCTTTAAAAACAGTGGCGATTACTCAGCTTTGGCTGCTGAAAACAAATACTTTTAACTAGATCTTTTCAAGCATGAGGTTTGCATATCGGTACAGCAGCCAGCTTCTAATTTTGGCTCGCATGTTTAAATATTCTTCCGCTTCAGATTTCACTCTGGATTTAAATGAGTGCTTGTTAATGTAGTCAAGACTAGAGCCGCCTGTGGATCTATGCTAAGTAAAGATAAGGATGGTTCACTCCCTACTGTTATAAACGGTCCCGCTGATATAAACAGTAGACAGGCATGTCTGGGTGGGGTATTTTTGTGCCTCTCTCCTTCAGGACCTGAACCCATCACAGCTCACAGAACACTGAGAATATTTCTCTAATTAGCAGAAAGGCATACCACACACACTTCTGGCACATTTACAGCCCCCTGTTCCTATTTTTGGCACATCTGAGTAAAGAATGTTCAAAACCCCTTTTATTATCTTCTAGTAGTGTCATTCATTATAAAGAGAGTTGTCATAATGAAAAGTGTTGCATGGTAACTGCATAGTTACACAAAACCTGAAACTGTTACAGAATCAGTGGTTATTAAATAAAAAAATAAAAAATAAAAAAACCATCAGTTTTTGGCAGCAAAACTCCCAGAGCATAATAAACATCTTATGTTTAGCCAGACAACATACCATTTATTTTATTTTATTTTATTTTATTTTATTTTATTTCATTTTATTTTAAAATAGTGACTAATGAATAAGAAAGGACCTGGATTTTGGAAATAATAGCAATTTTTTATGATTTTAAGGCAACATTTGAAGTACGTGTTAGACGTTATTTGAATAGAACAGGTATTTAAAACCATAAAAAAAAACATATTTATGTGAAATACAATAAATGTTAACTGAAATGAAGATATGAAAAATATTTTATTTCAACTACTGACCAAAGCCACTTTTTTCATTTTCATTTAGTTTAACTTGATGTACTAAAATAACTAAAACTAAAACTGAAATAAAAAAATGAATAAAAACTAACTAGTCATATTTTAAAAAATAATTTTTAAATTAACCAAAATAAATAAATAAATAACTGGTATTAAAATGAAAACGTAAAATATAAAAATGAAAACTAATTAAAAATATTAAGCTAAAACAGTATCTCAATACTAAAATAACACTAAAACAGAATAGTTTAATGCACCTAATATTAATGCTTTGAAAATGGCACTCTGTATTGTAAAAAGTATTATACTTTTGCCTTGACTTGAGCCTTTGGGCATCAGTTTTCAAAGCAACACTTCACAGTGGAAATTCATGCCACTGTGCAACTCCTGCCTGGCTGACCCCGTAGCCGTGTGTGAAATGTGACACGGCCCCTAGTTTCCCTTCAAGAGATGCTTTTACCAAGTGTGTGAGTTATGGACTGGGGAGTATGGGCTGTGTGTGGCAGAATAGGTAATGGGTGGGGGTAGAGGAGGGGTAACATACAGTAGGGTGAGACAGTCAGCGTGAGCAAGAGAGAGAGAGAGACAGGACCCTTCTTTAGACAGGAGCCCCGGCTGACGCAGCTGTCCCTAGCATTCCAGGCGTGTCGTCAGTCCACAGATTGGAGAATTAAAAGGAACTAGGGACCGTGGGGCCATTCTGACACTTTTCCTTTGGTCGCTGACTTAGTTTGCTTTACTCTTCTTCCTTCGGACACTTCTGCATTACATCTATCCCACTCCGACCAGTCTTGGGCCAGAGGCCCCCAATATGGCGGACCAGTATAACACCAACGAGGAGAAAATCCTGAAAGATAGTCACACCAAGGAGATTGATTTGATCAACAGGGACCCTAAGCAGATCAATGAAGATGTTGTGAAGGTATGTTTGTGGTATTTTTGGTTTTACAGTAGTTGTGGTGAGTTACAAAATTTGGCACTGAAACCTGGACGATAATTTCAACTGAAATGCCATTTAAACAAAAGAGAACTTTGAGAGTATTTGTATAAGCTGATAGCTTGTGCAAAAATAAAACTGCATTACATTTTTACACCAAAATAGCCCAATAAGCATATATTTGACAGAAATATGTACATTTAACTTTGTAAAAAACTGATAAACAATGGAAACTATTCACTAACTTCCTAAATGGTGGAATTGATATGAGTGGATTGGCGATCTGGTCCTTAGAGACAGATTTGCTTGCGTGTGAACTGCACAACACTTTATGCTGTAGCTAAAAGGCATGACCCAAAAATAGCACTAAACCTACTTCATCTGGCAGGACAGGCCATACTATCAGTATTTATAGAAGGAGGTAAAAGGGTGTGTCACACAGCAAAATGTATTGCTTCTTCCCATGTGTTTTAATAATTCACTAGATTAGTAGGGGAAATTGTGAAATTTATTTAATTTTGACTATTGATCTATGTCCAAATCATAAATTACAGTCTGGTACTCTTTCACTGTTGAATGTGAGTGTAAAATCACTGTAATCGTTAGCAACACTGTTACTACAAAAGGTCTTGGTGATATTACATTTACAAGAAATATGCATAGGTGAGAAATAGCTTTTGGTGTTAATGCTTTGATATATATATATATATATATATATATATATATATATATATATATATATATATATATAAACAGTAATATTGGAAAATACTATTACAATTCAAAATAGCTGTTTTCTATTTGAATATATTTTAAAATGTAATTTATTGCTGTGGTTGCAAAGTTGAATTTTCAGCAGCCATTATTTCAGTCTTCAGGGTTTTGCTGATTTATATTTTATTTATATATTTTTTGAAAACCATGATACAGAATACAAAGTTCAGAATTATTTTTGTAACAATGTAAAATTATTTACTGTCACTTTTTCTTAATTTAATGCATCCTTGGAGAATAAAAGTAAGTTCATATTTATTTATTTGTAATTTTTTTTTTATTTGATTAAATTTTTTGTTGTTGCTGTAATTTTACATTTCCAATTATCTCTGTCTTATTCAAGAAATTGGGTTTAATTTCAAATGTTGTCAATGCTTGTCTTAACTACATTTTGCATATTTACCAAAGATCAGATTTTTATTTTAGCAGTTAAGTAGATGTTACATAAAGATTTGAAAAAACTTTCTGAAATACTTCCTCTTAAATACTCTCTAGTTGTTATGAGATTGAAGCAAAAATAAACAAGGTGCCAGACTGCCTTCTACTGATGGGGGATTCTGATATCAAATGTCGCTGTTTGGAGAATTAATCATCATCCATTTTAGGAATACAAGCAGAAGAGTACCCATGCCACATGCTTGCCAAATCACTGACACTGACTATTGATTGCACAATATACTAAGCACGTTTTGGCAACAAATCCAACACAAGCATGGCAGCTGGTTTGAGCTGGTTTAAGCTGGTCCTGAGCAGGAGCAAGTTGCTCATCCAGCTTAGGACCAGCACATGACCAGCTTAAACTAGCTGAAACCAGCAGCCATGCTTGAAAACATTCCTAACCAGCAGCATATGCTGGCATTTTCAACAGGGTGGTTTTTTGAAATTTGTACTAACCAGCAAATGTTACCATGTTTTTTTTCCTCCAATAACTCAAGGTGGATTTTGAGGACGTGATAGCTGAGCCCGATGGCACCCACAGTATGGATGGAGTGTGGAAGGCCAGCTACACCACCTTCACCGTCTCCAAGTACTGGTGCTACCGTGTGCTGTCAGCCATCTTTGGCATCCCAGTGGCACTGCTGTGGGGCTTCTGCTTTGCCTGCATCTCCTTCTGTCACATTTGGGCAGTCATGCCCTGCATTAAGAGCTATCTGATCGAGACCCAGTGCCTGAGTCGAATCTACTCTCTCTGCATCCATACCTTCTGTGACCCCTTGTTCGAAGCTCTAGGGAAAATCTTCAGCAGCGTACGGGTGGCGTTACGCAAAGAGGTTTAGATTTCGTAGACAAGTCAAGGTTTACATGTTCAGTCCTTGGAGGAAAATGTTTTATTTTACAAATATCTAATTTTGGAGTGTGGATTTTGAGATCCTTAAAAATGAAAAGGCTACATGAATAACAGAATGCCCCGGATGGTTAATCCTATGCAGTGTTTTGTATGTTCTCAGTTTATGTTAGAGGCTTTGGGAGCAATTCAGGATTAGACCACCTGTTTTTTCAGAGAGACATATGATGAAAGGCCTCTCTGATCGACAATGGAGAATAAGTCTTATCTGATATCATGTGGATTCTCTCTTTCAGTTTGACAGGTTTAAAATGGGATGTTGCAGAGTGTGGTATTTTTATCATGACAATAATGTCAGATATATTCTGTACAACTACTAATTAAAAATTTAAGTATAAATAATAATGGATTGAATTGTGTTTTATTGTTATATATATATATATATATATATATTTATTTATTTTTATTTTTTTCATTTCCTGATTTTCTACACTACAACTACTAATTAAACATGAAATTTTATGTCCCCGATTCTGTCACTGAATAGGACATTGAATAAATTTTATGTCTTTAAACTGATGCCATGAGTTTATGATGAAATATGTTTTCATGAACATATTTCATCAAAACACTTTTCCCTTTTCCCTTAATAAATACCAAATGGTTCAGCTGTATTAAAAAAAAAAAACTAATGTTATGACTTTGCAGTTCAATCTATTTGCTTTCAACTCCTCACTTTAGTTGGCTTATTATACTCCATTTTTCAACACATTTACTCACAGTTAGACATATCAACACACAATTTATTTTAATAAATAAAAGCTACAGCTACACATAGTGAATGTAAATAGGCAGTATATTTTCCAGGAGGAAAAAATCAGTAGCTTTTGAAATAAGAAAGTAACAAGCATTTCAGTGAATAGTGTATTTAAACCTTATAAAATAAATATTTTCTGCTGTTAATACTGCCTTTATCATTTTCTTTATCCTTCTCATCTTGCAGCACTCATAAACAATTGTGAAATTCACTTGTCCTCTTGTAAACGCGTTGTCTTTCGAATTTTTTATAAAGATGAAGCAACAAACATAGGCTGAAATCAAAGTTTTTAGAGCGATACTAAGCAAAATATGCAACTGGAATAAACAACACGTTAATCTCATTAAACAAACCCTCTCTCTTACAAGACAAACAACCATAAAAGTGAAGGAGTAAACAATCAGTCCTTCGCTTATTGAAAACAAATCGGATGTTTGCCATGTTTGATTACCATGATGCACTGCAGAAACATTTTGCAAAGAGATGTGGTCCTCTGGGCATGACAGTAAAGTTTACATGTAAAATGATAAAGAACAGTGATAACAACATAAACATGTATGTGCCAAAAAATGAAAAGTGCTTGGGTTTCTTAAAACAAACTAAAGTACTCTCTCTTGACAAGTTCATTAAAAAGAGCAACTGGCCATGTTTCTCATGTGTCATCAACATCTTGTTTTCATCTTTGTGTTGTTAACCTCCTCATCTCAAACCCATAAAATTATATAAACTGCTGTCATCTTCGATACTATGTATGTCAAACTTGATTTTTCACAATAAGTAGTAAAAATTGAATTACTCTTTTTCATCAAGGGGAGACATGAGGATGAGTACTGTAAATAATGAAAGTTTCATTTTTGGATGAACTATCCCTTTAAGGTTGACCGGTTTTTGCATGTTTACATCATATCAAGGCTATTTACACTTGGACACTCTAAGACACACTTAAGAGCGTCAGAAATCCGATCTGGCGGTTTGAGACTCGGCCAAGTGTAAATCCATCTGGCTGTTCAGGCCACATATGCAAACTTTGCTCCTCCTAAACATAACTACGTCAGCGTATGGAGGTGAGCCCCAAACAGAATGTGGCACATTATGGTTGTTACCTATTGTACCACAATCGTCAAAGCTAATTCAGCCACGTCCTGTTTTTATGAGCCACATCAAATGCCGCCAATTTTGGTGCCCAGCACCAACACATTTATGTGGCCAAAGCGAATGCACATGCACAATCAGATAGCAATTCGAAGGATGTGTGACTAAGTGTAAACAGACCCATAAACACGGTCTGGAATCGAATGACGTTCCTTCTGTAATGTCTAGAAACACAATACATGAAGGCAAGGAATAGATTACTGCTGCTCAAGGTCCTCAGAGATAAGAAAACGAAGTAGAGCAATGAAAATGACATTCTAAATAATTCCCAACCGAAAAGACAGCTGATGGTGACATTTGCAGTCTTGTGTGGGTTGATATTTTAGCTTTCCTGTCCGGCTTTCAAAAATGTGAAAAACTGGCTTTGAGGTACGTCTGGTTTATGTGACAGAGGTCTGGGTGATACTCCGCTGGCTGCTGGTACTTTTGATGACGTAGGTGGAGGAGTTGCTCTTACGGGAATCTTGCTCCGGGTCATAGCGGCACTGAGAGGATTTCAGATAGAGCGTGGAACAGCACAGCAGGTTCTGCTTCAGGTCATGAAAGAGATGCCCAGCAAAAAACATGTAGATCCAGGGGTTACAGCAGCTGTTCAGACTGGCCAGCAACATGGAAATGATGAAGGGCATTGCTGTGGAAGATAAGAAGACAGCTTTAAAAATACAATGAAAAGAGCAGAACGTTGTACTTCAACTGTGTGGTCTTGTTTTAACCTGTTAGAGTCAATATTCTGCATTGTCAGTGCTTTCAAAATCTTGTGTCTAATGTTAC
Organism: Tor tambroides; assembly: GCA_021397915.2. NCBI lineage: Eukaryota > Metazoa > Chordata > Actinopteri > Cypriniformes > Cyprinidae > Tor > Tor tambroides. Next base: position 78,139 of record JAFVLL020010279.1, read on the forward strand.
AAAAAAAATTACACATTTCACCTTTAAAAGCCAAAAGTCAATAATTTTCACTCCACTTAAAATCCCAGTAAATTTCACAAACAGTTAAGAACAGGAATGTGAAATGTGAAATTCTATAGTAGAAAAATGGGTAACACTTTACTTAAAGCCTTAATGTATAATGCATTATAAAGGGTTATTAAAGGGTATAATGCATTATAAATATTCACAATGTGTGTTGTAATACATTATATCTTGTCGTATAAAATTATAACCAAATTTAAAATGCATAGTGTACAAAGCATTGTGCATTACAAGGCATAATTAATGCATTAAAACTACTATGCATTATAAACAAAGGCTTTAAATAAAGTGTTCTCCAAAATTGAAATGGTATTATTTTAAAACATACTACAATAGTATTTTGTTTTATTTACATTTTTTACAATAAAAAAACATTTTTACAATGCATGAATATGGTTTAGCTATATTAAAATAATTTTCTTAATTTGTATTTTACACAAGCACAAAGGTAAAACTAAAAATTTTATATCTTTATGTGATGTTGATTCCATAAGGTGACATACATTTGATTAGACTACTTCAAAATGGACTTTTGATAGCTATTTGATGTGAAAGATACACTCTAAACGGGTTTTTTAAGGTTCTAAATAAATCAGTAATTATTGGAGTACAATTTACAATTATATACTATTTCAGTCTTCTATATTTCAAGTTGAATTTAATGCATTGCTGTTTATTTGTAATTATTTAACCATTTCTATTGTTTCAAAGTAAATCCTACACCATTTTCTAAGCAGCTAGTGTTCTGTATTTAACTTCCCCACTTCCTCATACTGTATCTGATATTATAGTGCACCTCAAATATGAATAAACAACTGATATTCTGGGGAAGATGAAAACATATTTCTGGGCAGACATTACACACTAATTCAACAGTCATTTCTAAATCAACCGATTTATTTTGGCTACAGTATCTTGATAAGGGTCTGCGCCACTGTGCTGTTTATCATTAGAAGTCTAGAAAGCTTCATTTAGCACAGTGTCCCAAGCTCTGACGTGCTTTATCACTCCCTACAATCTATGCATACACAATGTGGCATTAAAAATAAATTGGTATGAGAAGCATGTCGTGAGACAACTTCTTTATTATAAAAACAGTGCTGGTGGACCGTGGTGTAAACAGAAGAATCTGTCACTGAGCTTCTTTAAGATCTTTTACAAACATGACAAATTTAGACAGAATACACAACACGTTGTTCGCTAGCTCATAACAATGCTGAAAGATCCGTTAAGCCAGAAAGCAAGAGATGATTGACTGAGGTATAAACTCATTTTGCTTCTATTGTGTTTGGGAATTATGGGAAAGAGGTGTTTTCAGGCATAAATGGAAAAGAAAAACCCCCTTAACCCTTATTGTTTTTATAAAATGGTGGCAGCAACAGGGCACACTACTGTTCAAAAGTGTGGGTTTGTAAGTTAAAAAAAAAAAAAAAGATTTTTATTCAGCAAGGATACATTAAATTGGTCAAAAATGTCTCAAGTATGCCTTGTAATGAACCTAAATAAGACAAAAATTGCCAATCTATGTTCAGAGATTTACATTTAAGAAAACAAATGTCCAAAACCTGGCCCAAAAAAAAAATCTGAGCGCAAACACAGTTTGCATCAGCATTAGAATACTTACATGACTTTGCAATGCACAGCAACATGGGTAGTCCTTAAATACTATTGTTAGTGTGCAAAGAGGAAATGAGAACCAGGTGATAGTAATCACAAGTCTCATTAGTATTCTGGTGGTGAGCTGATTGTGTACTGTGATTAAACGTGACATGCCTATTGTGGTCTAACATATATGGGCTATTAAAAAAAATCCCCTTGAGAAATTTTTCTTTCTGGTTGACCTCACTTTGACAAAAGGATGATGCATGAGGTAAAAAAGAAGAATCTGATATATGAACCATGAACCCCTCTGAGCCCTTTCCCCAAAATCTTTTTGAAAGTATACTGTGGTGCATTTTAAAAAGACCCGACTGTGTCAGGAACAGACAAATAACCAAACTGTGCTGGCTGGGCAACGTTGGAAAAAAAAAAAAACTGGTGGGAAAAGCATCCAAAGGAAGGAAGGAATATCTTGGAGATCAACGCTGTGCTTTTTTTTCTTTCCAACCTTACAGTACACCAGAGACTCTACAGCAGAGCAAAAGGGAATTGGAGCAAAAAGAAGAGGGTGAGAACATCTTAGAATATAGCTTATAAACCACACATTCTTGTGCATTCATGTGCTAACACAGGTCTGAATATGGAGATTGTTGGGAACTAATTCCCAACATTCACTAAACAAACAACCATACACATCACAGTAGAAAAGCAAACTTGGCAATTATAAATAATATACAGTGATCAAAAAAAGTTCAAGACCCAAACAGATTGACAAGAACTTGTTCAATGTGGTTCTGTGAGGTCATCCGCATGAAACCTACAGACATAAAGGTTCTGGGTTTGATCCTTTAGTCTCTCAGAGAAAAGGAAATTGAATTTAGAAATGAAGGAGTAAGCAACAAACCCAGATGGGGCTTCGGTCAAGTGTATTGCTTTTCTGTTTGCTACCTCCTATTTGTGCTGAGCTCACAGGCATCAGAAAAAACTGGGCAAGCACATCTCTGTACCATAGGCAGTTGGATCAATGAACAGAGAGAATGAAAGAGAACATTCTTTAATATGAAGCCTTGAAAAAGAGTTTCGAGGCTGAAAAAGATTTTTAAAAAGTGCTTTAGATATTCAGCACACTTCAAGTAAGATTCACAGAAAATTTTAGATGGATGCAAAGATGGATCTACTTTAGCACAATTTTCTCCCCTCATCAGGCTAAAAACTATTACAAGATTATGATACTTGGTCTTAAAATACACTGCATTTATTTTAACAAAAATACAGTAAAATAGTAATATTGTGAAACTTAATTTTAAAATAAACTTTTTTTTTTAAAACTTTTAACAAATATTTAAATAACTGTTTTTTTATTTTTAATAAATTATAAAATATAATTTATTTCTGTGATGCAAAGCTGAATTTTCTGCAGCCATTACTTGCATAATCTTTTGGAAATCATTTTAATCATTTCAAACGATTGTGCTTGTTAATATTTTTGTGGAAATGGTAATCTTATTTTCTTTGATGGAAAGTTTCATAGGTTAAAAGACAGCATTTATTTGAAATATATATTTTTTGTGACTCTGTAAAAATCTTTATTGTTTCTTTTGGTCTATTTAATGCATACTTGCTGAATAAAAGTATTAACGTATTTAAAAAAAAAAAATCATACTGACTAAACTTAAAGATAAAACCTACAACTCAACTCTTTATTTTAGGAGCCCTACAGGTCAGTGAGTGTCATTTGTCCAAATGTTCAGCTGATTTTGAGATTTCTGCAAAGATTTGTACTGTTCAAACATGGTGAAATGCTTAGTGGAAAGTTGTTTTACTCTTGTAATTCAAGTAAGTGTCATGGAGATGAGAACAAAACTAGTAGCCAAACCTGCGATGACATTTCCAAACCTCAGGTCTCCAAAATAAAGCAACCATACAGAAGTTCAACTGGAAGATGCCGTTTTTAGTTTCAGTTGTCATTTAATCTTATTAGAGCTGCAGCTAAGCTTTGAACACATCAGATCATCAGTGTTTCAAAACTCATCCCTTGGTCTCAGCCAGAAGAAACAGCTCTTATTTCACACATTCGAGGAAATGTCATTAGTAACTGCATTCCACTATGACTGTGTCAGCCACTGTTGATGCATAAATCTGTGCAGTGTTGTCCTAATATTTAGACTGTGTGAATGTTTTGCTGAACTTGCCGTGATGTGTGGATATTTTGTATGATGGAGGTCATGATACGAGTGAGTATCTCACACTCTCTTTCCTCTGGGTCTGATAATATTTAATCTTTGTCTCTGAAGTGTGTGACACTTGACCTCACCTTAATCTCTTTATTGCTGCAAGACAAACATGGTAAAACTCATGGCAAGAACATTGTTCACTGACATTTTCTTTCAAACACACAAGAGAAGCCATGCAGTACCCTTAACGGTTTGGTAAGCTGATAAGTTTTAGGGTTTCTAAATGTCTCTTGTCTACTGAAGACCTGGACTTTTGCATGCACGTAAAAACAAAACAACTATTTGTATAACAATTTGTCGAGCACATGATTTCATCATATGTAATATATTAATGTCGTAGTTATATAATTCTTTTATATATTCAAAACAACAGTTATTTATCATCAATTCTCCCTGGGTTTGTTTGGGTTGGTGATTTCTCATACGGCAGACGGTCATGATTTAAGTGGTGCAGCTCTGCTGAATATTAATGTTTCCCTGAGGCTGGTCTTTATGGCTCTGCCGTTTTTAGTGGACTACATCTGTAGTGATTTAAAAGTAAGATGCCCATCACAGCAATTCTAGTTCTGTACTGCTAGAACCGCCTTATCTGAAGAATTACAATAAATCAAAGCTAGCTTCTTTTCTCGAGTCTTTGAAAGAACACAATGTAACTGTCAGAAACCATCTCACATGATTCTGAAAACTCATTAGGCTACCTTGTTCAAATCTTATCTGTGTATGAGCAAGCTGAAAATTGTATTTTCAACTGCCTAACCTATACTACAAATAGCTTTCAATGTTCTGATATGTTAGCTGAAAATACATTTATCATTCTAGAAAAAAGTGAGATGGGGAGCATTGTGACATTCGTTTAGATGGTACAGGGCTGAAAACACTATCATACATGAATACCATCCTGCTGAGGTGACAGTAGAACCATATGTTTTTAAAATACACAGGCTTCAGGTTTCATGTTTGAGGTATGACTGATGTAATTTGGCTTAGAACAAAATAAAGTCTCTTTAAGTGAAGTTACATATCTTATTTTGCACATTAATTGATTAACTGAGGGAACTTCCAAGTAAACTCATTACAAACAGCCTTTTGGGTTGGCTTACAAATTGATGTCATAATGTAAAATGTATACCTACTGTATAGGATATATACATTTTAATTCGAGAGGTACTTTAATATATGTTTCAGAATAATAAGGCTATTATTGAAAGTTCTTTCTAAAACTGTTTTTCATTTATTTACTGATATTTAGCAAATTATTTACTGATATTTAGCAATTTATTTACTGATATTTAGCAATTTTTTAGCTATTTTTGAAAACGGCTGGTTGACTTTACCATTTGTTGACTAGACTGAGATGGTAAATATTATACATTAAGTTGCGTGTCCACTTCAGAGATAATTACTATGTTTATAATGAAACCATCATATATCATATAAATATGATATTAATCATATGATATAATAAAATGTCATTTATTGTTACTACTGTATTTTAAACTATTAGGTGTGAGGATCTCCTTCAATGCTTTCGTAATCTTTACTTTTTTGTTTTCTTAATTTTTAAAATGAACATTTTAATGAATTTCATTTTATTGAACATAATTTAGAAAATTGTTTCTCAAAATAATCAGAAAACAGTACAAACTTTGCTAAAGTGATTGAATTAACATTTTTCAAAACATTACTTTAACTCAAGTATTTGTGTAAATACTTTGAGCCTTTTACCATGTGTAAAAGGCCCACCTTGTCACCTCAAACATGTAAATTTTTAAACAAAACAAACCGTTTTTATGATTTATTAGCACACAAAATCTGTTTCTCCATCAATGTTCAATAAAATAAACAGTTTTGAAAAGCACATTTTTCTTAAGATGTTATAGCGTGTAAATCCAGGAGCAAAATAAAGGAAAACTTTGTAACTAGCACCAAAACATTAATGGAACCAAAAAGCCCCAGACTAACCAATTATTAACTGAACTTACCTAATGGATGCCACAAACTACAGTACATTGGTTTAAAGTTAACAGTCAGCCCCGTGTTCAGAATCCATTTCGCATTGCACGTGCGTAAAACGGTAATCAAACTGTTAAAAGAAACTCACCTTCCCTTGGTGCTTCAGGATCCCATGCTGACCACATCTGTACGGAGAAAAACGGAGTCCAGCACACTATATAAGCCAGTACGATAACAAAGGTCATTTTAACGGTGGTGATTTTAGCCTTGGAGATGAGTTTGACGCTGCTGACCCGCGCGAGCGCGCTGCCTTTCGATGCCTTGGGCGTGAGAGTGATACACTGGTCCCTCTTCGTCTTCCTTTTAAAGTTTTGCCATATTTTAAAACTTATCAGTCCGTAGCAGACACTCAGAATGGTCACCGGTATGATGTATATTGTCAGACTAATCCACGTGATGTAGGCTTTCGCTCCCCAAGGCTGCACGAAATCTCCCCAGCAATCGTAAACTCCCGAACCCACCTCCCGTAAGGAGAATATATAAACCTGTGGGATGCTGAATAGTAAGCTTAGTGCCCAAGAACAAATCACGTAACAGCGGTCCTTGCGCTTGTGTAAAGAACGAAGAGGCTGGCAGATTGCCATACATCTGTCTATGGACATCAGCACCAGCATGTACGTGGAGGCGAACATCCCAACGGTCTGAAGATATTTCACCAGCCTGCACAGGATGTCTGGTCCATAAAAGCGAAACGTGATGTCCCAGATGAGTTGAGGAAGTACCTGGAAGACGGCCACGACCAGATCTGCAATGCTGAGGTGCTTCATGAAGTAATACATGCGAGACTGACTGTGCTTGGCCGTGTGGATTGCAACAAGGACGCAAAGGTTACCAGCGAGTGCCAAGAAGAGCACCAAGGCCAATACAGTAACTTCCACTTTTGCCACCTCTTCATTCCGCTTCAGCGGGTTCACCGTCTGGTTCACGCCGTAAGTTTCATTGTTGACGCTGGAGTTTCTAGATGATTCATTGAAGGACCATACGTCTTGATCCTTGAAGATGTCCTCCATGGTGCCAAAAGCGCACGCCTACCTCTCCACAAATGTAAAAGAACTGATTAGTTTTCCTCGCGCATAATCAGCCTGTACATAGGCAGCCCTTTAACTTAACAGGTGGCACGACAAGGATCTCCAGGTACAGGGAAAGTCCTTTGCTGCTTGGTGGTGATCCCTCGGCTGTTTTCAACCTTCACTGTGAACTATAAACACGAGCATGGATTTTTTGGTACATCACATTTAGCCCTATATATATATATATATATATATATATATATATACAAATAGAGATTAATTAAGCTCTTTATGAATTATAAATTATAGATAGATGCATTAAAGATGCAGTTATCCAGTAATTATAAAAATATAACATTAAAAATTTTCAGTATTTCAAATATAGCCTATATTTTTATATTGTAAATATAATTTTTAATGTCAAAGTACTTACAGCTGCTATCCATTTTATCAGGTTGTCTAGCTGCTGATAGAGTAGGTGTGCAGGAGAGTCCTAGAGTTGGATAACCTCCTTTGCTCTCACTCGGCTCACACTGAATGGAGCGCGTCACGATATCACCACTTATACATCTTCTCAATGGTTCTCCCAACCCGACCTTACCCACAACTTCCACTAGGGGTCCTTGTGCTCTATTGCAAATCAGTAAGTTCCTCTGAAATAGTCTGAATGACTTCAAATGTTTTCTGTGTGCTTTCCTGCAGGTTGACTGCTTGTAATCTTTTCTTTTTTTTAAGGGGTCATTAATGATACAAAATTTTTGAGAAATCAAATAAGATTTATAATTGGAATATAGAACCGAATCAGGTGGAGAAAATCCTTTTTTGTAGAAGAAAATAGATAATATTCCTGAAAAACTAATAATATTGCCCAGTAGATGTCTTTCTCAAATATGTTAACACAAAAATATTTGACTAATTCATACAAAATATCAGCCAACACTGTTATCAGTGAATCACATTTATCTTTGGTAGCATTTGAGAGGTTGCAGCTCACATTTTGAATATCCACCTCAAGATGACTTATTAGTATGCCCCAAAAGGCCTTATCACACTCCATCAATTGAATGCCCGAGTCCTGATCTGCGTCAGCAGCTCTCAGTGGACGTACACGCTGCATACCAGGGTCAGGAGAAATTCTCAAAGTCAACACACTTCTAAAATAGTGTCGGCCGAGGAAAGACATGAATAATTAGTTACGGAAATTACATAAAAAATCAATGTTTGACGTTAACATGTTTTCATAATTTAGAATGGAATGTAATCCATTGACAAATTTTGTTTTTACATTTTAATGTATTTTATTGTGAACAAACAAAAAAGCTGATTTTTTTTTTTTTGCCTGTGTTTTTTAGATGCAGATCACATTGCCCTTGAAATATGTTGTTAATCTGTCTGTGATAGTCACATTGGAGAGGATTAGAATACGTGAACTTGAATGGACTATAATTCAAAGTTAAGTAGAAAAGGGATTTTATAGATAACAAAGGACACGATAAAGAAAAATTCCATACAGTAATATTATCAAATCATCATTAAACACTTAAAAAAAATAAAGGTTACAAAAAGGGCCTTTTTTTACAGTGATTCTATAGAATCTGAATTAACTTTTCCACTGTAAAGAACCTTTTGTGCAATAAAATGCAATAATTCTGTCATCATGTACTCACCCTCAGGATCCATGTTCCAAACAGAGTTTCTTTCTTCTGTTGAACATAATACCAGATATTTTGAAGAATGTGGGTAACCAAACAGTTGCTGTTCCCCACTGACTTACATGGTATGGGGGGAAAATACTATGGAAGTCAATGGGGACCAGCCCACATTCTTCAAAATGTTTTCTTTTATGTTCAACTGAAGAAAGAAATTCATACAGGTTTGGAACAACTTTAAGGTAAATGATGACAGAATTTCCATTTTTTGTTGAACTATCCCTGTAAAGATTCTTCATGGAATCGTGGATATCAATAAATAGCCTTTATTTGACAATGTGCAATCCATCGACTGTGCGAAATCACCAGCTTTGCTCTTAACACCCAACAGTGGATCGTCCTCAATGTGTCAAACTGGTCAGCTTCAAGAGGAATAAATCACTCCATGTTACTACACCCTCAATGTTTTCCAGCCCCACTGGTGAACTGGTATCTCACCATCACTCATTTGGTTGGATAGCACAGAACCTCAGATATCCCAGAGGGCCTTTGCAAGAAAATGGTTTGTTCAACTCCGATAATCTAACTTACCTTTTAAACCATGTGCTATCATGGACAATATACCTAAATGAAAGACATTGAAAGGAAGTAAATGGAGTTCCATTGCATGGCATGTCTAAGTTTATTTGCATTAAATCACTTTGCCTCATTATGTTCCAAACAACTTTTGCCTACAGTACCCTTGGGGAAAATATGCATAAAAATCAGTTCAGCTGCCTCATATAGCAAGCAGGTTCAAAGAATCCCTGTCACAGTGCTGCGAGAAATCTTGCTGAGACCACAAAGAGCTGTAAATTACAGCTGTCAGTGGCATCTCTAGTTAAACCTCAAGATTTTTCCTGCTGCACATTGGCAAAGCCAGGTAGCCTCTGAATGGGGTTCACACATCAACTTCAATTTTAAGACAAATTTACCCAAACAGCTCCATTGGAATGACATGCACAGATTACCAAACTTGACAAAATTCTTCTAACAAGTGCATATTATACTCATTGCGAATCAAAACTAAGCACATGTGCAAGCCAGCTCCCTGGCACGCAGTAAGGCTCATAATTGGCATAATAACACTATCACTACCACAGCAGCATCCTAAAATCTCATTTGGCCACCAAAGAGGGACTCAGAATATGACAGCAGTCACCTTAGATAATCACTGTTCTGAGCTTCAAAAACAGTCTGGTTACTTCTACAGAAAATAGCAGGACCTGGCTGACCCTATAGGAGATGTATTCTTCTGACGGCGCTGTTTATTTACAGCAAAGCTCACTCATTATTCTCAGCGGTAGCAGTGGCGGAAGGGAACGGGTCTGGATTTCTTCTGGAAACTTTAAACAACTTGTTTAGTGTTCAAATAACATTAAGTTACACAAGAGAAGGTAAATAGTGTCATTTTTTCTCGTCAAAGATGTTCTAAATGGCTTTAGTTGTGAAAAAAAAAGTGTAACAGGCTACTAAAAAACCAAATCATTATTTTTACAGCACGTCTCCCCTATCAGCATTATGATTTGTATTGGCCTATTATCATTGAACAGTAGGCCTGGTTTTCATTATCATCCCTGGCACAACTCCACCATAATTTGATTTTCAAATTTCATTCCCTTTGGCAAGTGTAACTGGTTAAAACAAAAACGATGCTAAGAAAGTATCTGGAAACGGTCAGCTATCCCATAATAAATAAATAAATGGGAAAATTAATCAAATTAAAAGAAATGAAGTTGCATAGGCCAGGGGGTTTGTTTGTTTGTAAAATCTGTGGTTTGTGCTGTACAAAATACAAACCAGATGAAATAATGAAGTGAGAAAGAGATATTCTTTAACTGAATATACATAATACAGCTTTGATAAGGATGTCTATGTGATGAACTCACATGGTGGCACTAGAAGATATCGCTACAATAATTTAATGCTCTGAACTGTCACAATCACTTAATTCCAGAGAGTGAGTATAAACTAATGTTAAAAAGTTTGTCGTCATTACTTTTGTAAAAATGTCTCTTATACTCACCAAGACTGCATTTATTTCATCAGAAATACTCAGAAACAATAATATTGTCATTTTCAGCAGCCATCCCATATGAAAGAAAGAGTGAGCTTTGAAGGTCTAATGGGGTTTTGGTAATCAACCACTAAATGACACAGCTGTCAAAGAAAGGTAAATATTGTTTTACATAAGACTGGTACAAAGTCAACCTTGCAGCCACTGGAAACCAAGTTACAACTGATGAGTGGTTGGCCTTTCATTGATCACTGCTACATAGTCGATAGCCATTTGTGAGTGTGAGTGTGTCTGTTTTATATCAATATAATATACAGAGCATGTATCAAGGGCTATTAAGTGAATCATTCACTATCAACAGACAAAAAAAATACGTCTATGATATTACATTGCACATTAATAGATCTGATGTATGTTCTTTACGGGTACATTGTTTATCTGATAATGAAATGAATACACAGTACAAAATTAAATAAAATGAGTGAAGGGTAGACTGATTTTGTATTTACCTTCACACAGACAGATGTGGACACACACCTGATAGAGATAGAGGACAAAGACACAAAACAGGATAGAGAGATCACACGCTATCAAAATGCTGCAGTGTACAGTAAAAATGCAGAACTGCTCTTGATATCAAAGCTAAAGATGAAGGCTACAAATGGGATTTCCATTTTTTATAACGGAAAAAGAAGTGCTTCGAATTGCCTTTGTGTTGATTCTTTATTTAGACTAGTGGGATCAGAATCACAATAACAGTTTGTATAATTGTATTATAATAATGCTTTAAAAAGGCAGTAGTACGTGTAAGTTTAAGCATCACTATAATATGCTTGGAAAAAGGAGATGAGCAATGTGGTTGTAGAATCATAGCCATAGAAGAAATATTTCCATTTCCACTTGGCCAGAAAGATTTCTATTTGGCAGACACAATTGACCAGTGCAGATCCAGATTTGAATGGTAAATGATTCACATATGTTGTAGGATATTTTGTAGTGTTGACAGAAATGAAGAAAATAACAAGTCATGCATTAAACATTTGGGTGATCACTGATGATAGATATGACTGATCTATGCACTGAAAATATGCCGTTTTCTCCACACTCCACACACATATGCCATTTTCTTCCAAGAAAGACAAAAAGAAGATATTCTGTTTAGAACACATAAAAATACTGCTTGATATAATAATTAAGCAGTAACCAAGCAACGATATTTTTTATTAAATTATTATTAAATAAAGAGCAACAAAGCAAAAAAATATTGTAATAATAATAAATGAATTGTTTTTGATTATTATAATATATTTTAAAATAAAATTCAAGTGTATATATATATATTATAATAATGTTTTTAATAATACTGACCTATGAACTTGAATCCTGTGTTTAATTCATCTAACCTTGCTCTGATATAATGTATTTGAGGCCTTATATGATTGTCTACCCTTAAAGTACTTTTAGGGATTCAAATAATTTATTAAACGCAACAAGAACACTTGAAATTGTGTAGAGGGCTAAAACAAAATTATTTTATTTGTGCTGCTATTAATTGTTTTCTATCCTATGGGGCATCTTTGATAAACGACACATGCACAACATGTAAATGCTAATGAAAACAGTCATGATAAGTAGACCTAAATCTTGGCATGCGTGAAGTGATGCATTCTGGGGGTTCTGGCAGAACTGTTGTACACTTCAAAGGTGACAGAGAAAACAAGTTCATTCTTTATAAACATAGACAATCATGACAAGATATCCCTGGATCCAATATTTAGATATAAATTCAAGACAGGCCCCAAACATCAAAATGAAACGCATTTGGAGGCCAATGTTGAGATTCCTTTCAATTCAGTAATAAATGAATTGAACACAGGGTATAGTTCAAGCTCTGCTAAGTATTTCTAAACCGTACTGCTACAGAGCTGTATATGGAGTGAGATAGAATCACTTTCCAGTACCCCACCTCTCTCAAGGGTTATTTTTCATTTTGTTCTGACAGCGCTGAGATAAGATGAAAACATGAAGGTGGTTCATAAATATAAGATGTGAGGGCTTATTCTCAAATGAAATTGGATATGGTCATATTTTGGGATTTCTACAAGAAAAAGCATGAAGTAAATGAAGACAGCTCATCCAGAGAGATCTTCAGATCAATCCAGACTCTCGGAAAATGGGACTTCGATATGGCCAAATACATTGAATTCTGATTTGCCTCACAGAACGCTTTCCCGCAAGATAAGGCAGAAAAAAAACAACTGTACATTTTTTAATGAGATGTAAAATACCTCTGCATCACATTTCATTATAGAAACAAAATTTAAAAAGAACCCAAGCAAAGAGAGCATAGATGATTTTCATACAAATTCTTTATATGTCTTTAATTTGTTATATAAAAGTGATGTTTCAACAACAATGAATTAAATTATGGAGAAAAAAAGAAGAAAAGAGATTAGGGATAGTACACCCACAGAAAAGTTAATATACTTATAAAGTCCAGAGTGTGTAATGAAGTGTACGTTGGACGTGTGGGAATTAACGTACAAACCTCATTCAAAGAAGAGCAAATCCCAGCCTACGACACCTCATTTACTTGAAACAAATTTAATCTTCTTATTGAACAAAATTAGCTTATTAGCCTGTCAGAGAAAAGCGAGAGAGACTGAGAAAGAGACTATATTGATACAGAGGAACCCTGGGGTCTAACTTTATCTTCATAACAAAGCAGTTCTATGTTTCCTATGAAGTAACTTTCCTTAGTGGTCTTTGAGGGCCATATATATATTTTTATTTCTAATGTAAATCAGTTTAAATCCAGGCAATGTCTGATTTTAGTGCAAAAGCAACTAGTGAGGGACATTTAATAGAAGATTTAGAATAATCTTGATCTGAAATGCTTTCAGTAGATCATTCCAGTCAAATCTGTGCAAATGTATTAAAGGAGTAGTCCACCCAAAATTAAAATTTGCTGAAAATGTACTCACCCTCAGGCAGTCCAAGATGAGCTTTTTTCTTTATCAAAACAGATTTGGAGAAATTTAGCATTACGTCACTTGCTCACCAATGGATCCTCTGCAGCGAATGGGTGCCGTCAGAATGAGAGTTCAAACAGCTGATAAAAACATCACAATAACCCACAAGTAATCCACACGACTATCTTGTGAAAAGTGAAAAGCGTGCAAGTTTGTAAGAAACGTTAAACCGTTGCTTATGGCTACAATACCAGTCCATAATCTACAATAATGCTTCCTCCAGGGAAATCCCCTTTTGCCTCAAAACGCACCAACACATTTGTTTAGAACTGCTTTGGACTGTTTTTGATCATAAATGGTGCTTGATTTGTGCATATTTCTCCCCTGATTCAGGCAAGATTACCTTTTACTGGAGAAAGCAATATGAATATCGACACAATTTTTGGGTGAAATATTCCTTTAAACTGAGCTGCAAATTGTGATCTTATAGTATACATTACTGTATAGAGTTCTGCATGCCTTTTGCTTATTTTCAAGCACCTAATATATTGCATGAACACATAAGAAATATTTGCCAACATGTACAAAATGATTTACAACCCCTTGGGGGCATTTGAGAGTGGATAAACATGATATATTTCTCAGCATCTTACATTTTTTGTCTTGGTCATTCGATGTTCTCTGCCTCACTGAATATCCCTCCATTTTCAGGTCCTGATAGCTGCAGTATTATGGCCAGTCAGTGTGCTCAGGGCCAGATAGCAGCAAATCTGTTAGAAGTGTCCTGAGGATCACACAGAAATAGAAAGAGCCATTTGTGCGTCAGACTGGCATGCAACGTAATTTGGGTTGGCGAATCAGTCTGAATTGAATCAGCTCGGATCACTTACTCACTCACTGAACCACAGGTTATCATAACCTGAAATGAGCTGAGGACCATTATGTGTTCATTTTGAAAAACAATGTTAAAATGCAAATTTGTATGATTAGGGAAACAGTTTTGTTATTACAAATGGTATTTTAATTTTAACACCAAAAAATAAAAGCATTAAAGGAACAGATGAAACATGAAAATGAAAATGTACCTATTGTGATTTTTTTTTGTCTGTTTGGACTCTCATTCTGACGGCACCCATTCACTGCAAAGGAACTCATCTACATCTTGGATGGCCTGAGGGTGGTTCAGTTTTAAACAATGTTAATTATTGGGTGAACTATTTCTTTAAATTATTCTTTAGCATGTCTCGGTCAGGCTGCAAAAACAAAATCCTGTAGGAAACACTAGGATATTGTATGTACACCTACTTAAACATGAGAAACGTGTTCTATCCTAGCCTGACCTCCTCATCAGCCCTGTTTTATGTATGCTCAGCATGATGAAATGTGTGTGTGGCATTCAGACAAGAGGATTGACACGTTCACATTTGGTATGCACCCACTGACACATGCTGCTGCATAGCTGACAGAGTCAACAAACATGCATGATAGGAAGAGAGAGAGAGAGTGAGAGACAGCAACCACAAGTGAAAAAGTAGCAAACAAATAGACCAAAGAGGGTGGTGGCCTTTTGGGAGAGACCATGTTTGGCTATCATAGCATTGAAAGCAGCATTGCTATAATGAGAGTGTGGAAAAGTTGAGGGCAGTTCTTAAAATTCACCTCCATTCACCACTGAATCTCTTGAGTTCTCCCAGCCGTGCTGGAAAATTCTATATAGACCAGACAAAAATGATTCACTGGAGTGTCTGGTGCCAACAGTGATGGTAAAAGACACAGAGAGAAAAGGAAACAGGACTTCAATGAATCTCTATTCAGGTGTAACAGTAATTAATCCCAGAGAGTATAGGGGAAAAAGCCTATAGTGGGAATATAAACCATTCAAACCTACTGCACTGTGTCCCACAGCGTGAGCACTTGACTGATTAAATGATGCAGAGGCATGAAGGGAAAATGAGTACAAACTAAAGTGTGTTTGGATTGGCTTTTTCAATTGTTCTGTTTTCAAGTTTGTTGTAAATTCAAAAACCTTCTGGCACAAATCAGTGGCAGCACTGCTCCCCCTTGTTTATATATCATTATAGTATGCTGATTGTCGATTAATAAACATTTGTTATTATCAATGCTGAAACCTGAGATATTTTTCAGAATTCTTTGATGACCAAAGTTAAAAAATAGCATTTACTAGTAAAGCTTTGTCATTTTAACCTTTTGTAACATTGTCTTTACTTTCACTTTTAATCAATATAATGTGTTCTTGCTGAATACAACAATTAAAAACATCATTATAATTAAATATAATTATATATATTATTATTTTTAAGTTTCCTTTATTTTTAGTTTCCTTCTAAGAAGTATATGTATATTGTAACAGAATGGAGAAAGGAAAAAAATATAATTAATTGCGTTAGAAACAATAAAAATTAAATTAAAAACAATAAAAAAAATAACTGCATGAATTGCATTAAAAACACTTTAAAAATCACATTTTTTCCACCCCCTTGGTTTTGAGAAACTACCTCTAAAAACCTAAATACATCAATCATAGATTTTTACAGGAGCCCTTACATTTGAAGCAGCTCAGAGACAGAAATCTGAATGCTTCTCTGGCTAACCTCACCTCAAGCATTAAGTCAGACTCTGCTCAGATTGTTTTACTCTGAAAAGTAAATAACTACTGCATTAGCCTCTCTGAAACTTCATCCACCACCAAATCTCTTCAATTCTCTCCTCCTTACCAGAAAATACACAGAACAGAGACAATGTAGAGATTATGCACGTCTGGTGAGCATGTGTGTCTGAGAGGCACAGAGAGAAAAAGATCCAGTAAACAACAACAACAACATTAGATTTTCTGAAACTGTCAAGAGCGTGAGCATGCTTCTCACCTCACTTTATATGTCTTCAGTCCCTCACTGAACAAAACAACTGCAAAAAAGACAGTCTGACTGTAGGATACATGAAAAGATGAAGCAACAATATAGATACACATACACATGCTTCCGCTAGTCTTGCATAGATTTTTTTTCCCATGTGATTTAAGGACAATAGATTAAACCCTTATAATAGACTAATGTGAAAATAATCATTTAAATGTTACAGTCACAGAATTCGCTTGATGACATTGCTTCAATGTTCAATGACCTATAACGTGAATCGTGCAATGATTGCGAGCTGCAAATTCTTGGAAGAAGTGACTAATCTGTCCGGTGCAAACTGATAAAGACACGCTGATCATACGGCATCTGTCAACAGACAGAACGCTGGCCTTTGAATCACTTCCTATTCTAAATCAACCTTTTAAAGATGATAAAGTGCTGAGAGAATATGTGTAGCACACAAATGAGCCTTAACTTCTGTGGTAAGAAAAGGATTTTCCACACTCCTGGAAGAAGTACAGACAGTGAGTCTAATGTGTGCTAAGCATATTGGCTCTATGGACTCATTTAAAGTGAGATTAAGACAGGTGTAATTTTCCCTAGATCTGGGCTCTTTTTCCTCCTTCCCATTGTCGACTTATTACAATCTCCATGACAGAAAAATTTATTTTAATCAGTGGAGTCCATTGCAAAACATATTTTGCAACTGACATGAAAAATTCTCTTGTCTTAGCCTAAAGTGTTGCATGGCAATTCATTATGTAGATGGAAGAGAACCTCATGCAAATAAGCCTGTCTGAGCTATCTGCAGAAAACAGAAGATCTCTATTTTAAAATGTGAGCTATGATTTGCAGGCAAATATGGTGTACTGTAGGTCACTGTCAAGACAGTAGGTCCCATATTCTCAAAGCTATACATAAATTCAATCTTCGAGCAGAGGGTAAAATTATGGCATCATAACAGTAAAACATCCCTGGAGGAAGCTAAACAACCACCACCATAAGTAAACCTGCGCAGCTCTTCAATTTAAACTGCACCGCCAGTTGGGAAAAGCAGAGGTCATACAAAACCACAAATCATCAGGTCTGTGAAACGAGAAACAGAGTATAAAGTACACTGATTCTAGAACGCTAAACGGCCACGATGTGGTCAAGAAACAGCCAAAATGTGTACTTCTTAGGAGTTTTTTCTTTACTGAGATATTGATGTTATAAAAGTTGTATTTGTGTGATAATCCCTTATATTTATTGGTTTAAGCTTTCATATCTGAATCTACATATTTTGACTTTGCTTTATGTCTCTATAACCAGGGTCGTGGAAGTGTTAGGGCTATTTGTGCTCTAATGTGGTTATTTCTGCTGTAATTGTGTCATTCTATTCTGTCCACAAAGAAGCATTTTGGTCCAGTTCCTAGAGCTTTCTGTCTGTAAGAAGGAAGCTAATAAAACCTGCCATTAAGAAACTATTAGTCTAAAAATACCTCACTCAGGTTATAAATTTCACCTCTCTCTGAGGTAACCATTCAACTTCCGCTACCACCGCTATTCACATCTTCAAAAATGAACCTAAGTATTTACAGTCTCTCAGTTCTTGACTGAAGCTGCAAACTTTATAAACTCAGGAGGCCAACAAAAATTGATTAAAATTGATTAAAAAAATGAAATGCATGCATTCATTAACGTTCAAGAACATTTTTTTTTTTTTTTTGGTAAGTTTGACAAGATATCAGGTATTGTCAGAAACAACGACAACAACAACAAAAACTCTCTTTCTCTAATTTTAATAGTATTTTAAATATTGTATTGTATTAATATTAAAATAAATATCATTTTAATCTTATTATCATGAATAATAATAATAATAATCCCTTGTATTTTCCTTACAGTTCCTTACCTATTATTTTCCAAACAGATGAAAACACATTTGCTTACCTCAAATGCTTGAATCCTCCAAATCTGAACAATTATGGCCGTTGCCTATAAAATCAAACACAAAAGCAGCTGTAAATATTGTTCAGGTATCAACAATAGACTCTCTGCTAGAATTGATTTAAAATAATTGTCCAGTTCCTTTGTTACATCATACTGTCTACCATCACGCTTTTGATGTCTCTGAATTTCTGTTTGAAGTCTAGAGTTTTTGGGAACAGGGTCAGTGAATATTCAGGGATCAGACCTCTGTGAATGCACATGGGGCCATCCTTTGATGAAATGCTGGAATTTGATATTGTACCTTTAAATAAATATTGACATTTCACATTTCAGAGAGTCATTTTTATGAAGTAAATATCTTGAAATTACTGAAATAGCAACTAAAAAGTCCCACTAACACCAGACTATCCACAGTTGGAAAGTGTTTTCTTCAAATTCAAGCAAATCTGTGTCTGTAGAATCACTAAACCCATGACTAGATAAGTGGAATTGGAATATAATATATTAAATGCTAAATTATAGGAAAATCATAAATATTTGGTCATGAGCCTTGGCTAAAACCTCATCCTGAAATCCTGTGACGCTTGTAGCTAAAGTGTGGCTTTCATCAACATGAAGCAAGACTCTCAATTTGAGTTTCTAAGAAAGTATCACATGGTGGAATTATGGCTGGGGCAGGCAGTGAATGCAAATGATGCTTATTAAAGCTGTTCAAATGTCGACCTGATAATGGCGTCGCAGTGACGCAGGACAGCAGCATACAGAGGACAAATTCAAAGCTATCAAATTGGCTTCCCTCATTCGCCCCGACACTAATTAGTCATTTTCATCTTGGGATTCGACACTCTCAACCTTCTATTGCACCACACACACACACACACACAGAGACGTAATGATTCTCTATACTCTATAAATACGTAATATTACTGTAAATCATGGTGACATTTGGCAGACGTGGTCTCGGCCAGATGCAGCACATTCAGCTGTTATGCTGTTTGGTGCCGTTTTGTCTCCCAGACAGGTCGAAGGACTCGGGCTGAGGAAGGAGAATCGTTGCATACTTTATGCATTCACATTGATTTTAATTCAGCTTGTTCTGAGACATCCAGTCCAAACCTTTGGAACTCATTTAAATGTATAAATAGAACAAGAATCTATAGATCCTGCACCACAGTATTTGCTCTTTGCAAACGAATGAGCTACAGTGCGTGATTCAACAAAGTCCTTTTATATCATATGCTTATGCGATCGTGAGGATATTTGTAAGCTGTGAAGCTTTGAGGTTACTGTCCTTATCTGTTAGTTTCTAAAAACTACAAATGAATAGATGAGTTTTTGAAATGTGAACATATGTGACCCTGGACCACAAAACCAGTCATAAGGGTCAGTTTTTTGAAATTGAGATTTATACATCATTTTAAAGATGAAAAAATAAGCTTTCCACTGATGTATGTATGTTTGTCGGGATATGACAATATCTGGCAGAGATACAACTATTTGAACATCTGGAATCTGAGAGTGCAAAAAAAAAAAAATCGAAATATTGAGAAAATCACCTTTAAAGTTGTCCAAATGAAGTCCTTAGCAATGCATATTACTAATCAAAAATTAAGTTTTGATATATTTACAGTAGGAAAATTACAAAGTATCTTCATGGAACACGATCTTTACTTGATATTCTAATGATTTTTGGCATAAAAGAAAAATCGATAATTTTGACCCATACAATGAATTGTTGGCTACTGCTACAAATATATCTGTGTGACTTAAGACTGGTTTTGTAGTCCAGGGTCACATATTTATGATATGACTGAAATATGCACATGAACCTTTTTTGATTCTAAAACAGTAATTAATCTTCTAAATTGGCAAATAAAATGAATTTTATGTCAAAGCTAATTTATTCAGGTATAAAAATATCTACTTTATGCTGTGTCACAAGGTTTAATATATCATATTTTCACTCTCTGAAATATAAGGTGGTGTAAAATTTTTCTTAGCCAACAGAAGAACGTAGGTAAGAAGTGGCACAACTCACCTCGTCTCCTAAGCTTTGTCCAAAGGAATGAATGAAAGGAAGTTCCTAAAGTTTGTAAAAGTTCCGGTGATTGGCAAGCCTTTTTGAAATCAATTGCAATTGTGTTCTTTGTTTTTCCATCAAAATATTTTCAAATGCAAATAAATAGACATTAAGCCATAAGATAATATATTTAATTTTGAAAAAGACTTGTCAATTAGACACAATTGCCTGTAATTACACATTCAGGAAGTCATAGAGCTTCTCCAGACAAGCGTGATTAATCAGAAAGCATTATTCAGGCTTCACGCTCAACTTGACAAATCAACGTCCAGCATATGTATGTAGAAATCCTATGAAAGCGCTAAGAAATGATTTGATTCATAAATGAGCCTTATGCTGGGATTCTGATTAGCTTTGCATTGAGTGTGTGCTTGGCCTCGACACACTGCCAAGTCGGAACCAGCATGAGTTGAAAGGCTCCTAAGAGATCCTGAAATCAAGCTGCAGATTGAGGGAGAGCGGCTCACATCTGCTCATCTGAACGAACAGACAGATTACAAACAGAAAATCTGTCACTCGCAGTGATATAATCCTTCACGTTCAACATAGTTTTTAGCTAAAGAATTGGTCTCAATAGAAATAGCAAGCAATGATGCATTAAAAAAGGCATTAAAAATCCAAATGAACCTATTCACAAGGCAATAAACTCTCCATTGGCACAGTGTTAAAAATGTCATCAATCAACTCTACTGCATCTGCTCACTTCTGCTGATATTTGCATTGTTTATAAATTAAATAGCAGAGTACTAATCTGAAATGAATGTAAAAATTAAGAAACTGAATGAAATCTCATGGATCAAAGGGCTCTCACAAATTTAACAGCTCCCTGAAATTCCCCCATGGGACTGTAAAGCACGTAGAGTACAAGAAAGAATCAAGATCAGTGAAAGCCAGCTGCGCACCTCTCCTCCCGAATGGATTTGGAATTACACAGACTAAAGGTAAACAACTTGGAACGCAGTATGTTCAGAGACTTTCGTACAGTGGGGAGGTAGAAGAAGAGGTTTATCCATTACGCTTTGAAGGATTTCTCTGTATGTAAGACATGCTTTCTCTCTCGCTTTCAATTTTTCCTTCACTCTTTCCCTCCTCTCCGTCGAAATTAAATCAGTTTTTTTTCCCATGTGTTAAATAGAAGTCGCACCCCACTGCCCCTGTGGTATTAAAATGTGTGTGTATTTCCACACTAGCTCTCAGTATGTTGCACTGCAGAAAATCACATCTAATTTGCCCGGGAACTCTGTTGGTTTGACGAAGCGGTTAGAATAGCCGAGGTAGTCTGAAGTTCACCCATCATCCTGTGAAAAACAACTCATGTTATTCTGGAGTCTTTAAATTGATCATAAAGATGAACAGAGGGGTTCCTGAGAAACAGCATACTGCCATAAATCATGAAATGCATGAAGTTCACAGATTATTGGCTACATCATAATGAGGAAACCTGAAGAAAAAAAGAATAAACAAATGAATTAATAAATGTTCATGATAAATAAATTGACTAGTTTGTGGGTTTTGACTTTGGCCAGTAAGCAACCACCTAGATTATAACAGAAATGCACTAAAAACCATCTACAGTAGATCCCCCTGTACTACATAGCAATACCTAAAAGTCACCCAGAATGCATAGCAAGTATATAGCAATACCATTGCAATCAACAGGGTAGAGAAAACTAATTTTCTTCCGTAAAATATAAATCTAGTTTAACATGAATCATGTTTTTTTTTTGTTTTTTAGTAAATGGTAATAAAGACCAGAATTATGCTTGCTACATTTACACACAACCACAACAGATCACTCTTAAAGCACAGCCACTTTCACACATGCATAAATGGACCTGAAGGAAGAAGAAACAAGGCAAGATAACCTGAAATGGTCTTGGTTCAGCGGCTCATCACACATTGTTGTGAATCCTCAGCAGGATGGTTTGTTTTCAATTTCTCAAGGCCGTCTGGAGGCAGCACAAGAGATTGGGATCAAGTTGGATGTTACAGTTTCTGCTGTACTCCACATCTTCTCTACCTTAATGTGACTTGTGGGATGGGGGATATCTCCCATAGCATCACAAGAGAGATGATAGATCCCATACTGGACACAAATTACATGTGATTGTTGGTGCATCAGGGTTATCAGAGCTGGCTTTTCTTCCAAAAGAGTTTCTTCAGCTGTGGAGCCACAGGGTGGACGTATTGTTGCGTTTTTGTGCACTCCATGTTTGATTTTACTGGTCGTTTGGGGAATCAGTAAAGTATTTTTCCATTTTTCAATCCAACTACATCAAAATGCTCAGAACCTGACAAAAAATGTAAATTCTAACAATTGGATTTCTACATTTTTGCATTTACATTTACATTTCATTTAGCAGATGCTTTTATCCAAAATTACTTACAACAGTGGAGGCAAAAGTGATTCTTTCTAATAATAAGGTAAAAGCAAACTATATTTTTCCATTTTTTAAGAAAATGGAAATGTGTGCCTGAGCAAAATGCTAGGGTGGTTCTAGGGTGCTGTGGGTGGTTGCCAGGTGTTAATATGTGGTTGCTAAATCAAAAGAGCCTACCTCGAAGTCTCTGATATTTAGGTGCCTAAAATTGTCCAAGTCTTTCCTTCAGTGTAGGTCAATGCATTTTTTTAATTTATTTTTTTGCCTATTTTATCAACTGACAGGAAAAATCACTCTTAAAGTTCAAAACAATGCTTATTTATTTATTTATTTTTGCATGCCATTGAAGAACCATTTTGGGTTCCCCAGTTCTTAAAATAACAATTTTTTTTCTTAGTGTGAAGAACATTTTAATACCCAAAAGAACCTTTATTCCACTAAAATAAGCTTTTATGCAATGGAAAGTTTCCATGGATTTTAAGCATCTGTCATGGAACCATTAATGCCAATAAAGAACCTTTATTATTAAGGGTGTATTCACACCTGTCTTGTTTGGTTCGATTGAATCGAACTCAAGTTCGTTTCCCCACTTGGTGTGGATCTTTTGGGCAGGTGTGAATACAGCAATCGCATCTGGGTGCGCACCAAACAACCGTACCGAGACCCAGCTGAAGAGGTGGTCTTGGTCCGCTTCCAAACAAACTCTGGTACAGTTGAATGGATGAACCAATGAATGAATGACATTAAGCACACGTGTGGTTTTGTTTACAGTTTCTGGTTCACTTACAAAAAGGGCGGTGTGAAAGCGAAGCGCACCAAACAAAAATAATCAACATTGTATTTGGTCCAGACCAAAGCAAGTGAACACTGTAAAAAAAAAAAAAAAAAAAAAGTTCAGCAAACTTAAAAATTTAAGGCAACCAGCTTCAGCAGATTTTTAAGTTCTCTCAACTTATTTTTAGGAGATTTTTGAGTATAAACTTAAAACAACAAGTTGAGAAAACTTAAAAATCTGCTGAAGCTGGTTTCCTTGGCTTAAACTTTTTAAGTTTGCTCAACTTTTTATTTTTTTATTTTTATTTTTTACAATGCTGTAAAAAAACAGAGAACTTTAAGTTGAGAGAACTTAAATGTTTAAGGCAACCAGCTTTTAGCAGATTTTTTGAGTTTTCTCAACTTGTTGTTTTAAGTTTATACAACAAAAAGTTGAGAGAACTCAAAAATCTGCTGAAGCTGGTTGCCTTAAATTTTTAAGTTTGCTCAGCTTTTTTTTTTTTTTTTTTTTAAAGGGTAGCAGACTTTCCTGGCGTGAATACACCCTAAGAGTGTAACAATAAAACCAAGAATACTGGACTATTTGATTACTCAAATTATAAAACTTTAATACCTCATTTGATGTCTACCAATTCATTTTCAGCAGCTGTGTGTGGTTGTGAATGAGCGAATCACCTCAGTTACATGGCTTATCCTGGACCTCTTGTTCACCAGCAGCTGCTGTTTGCTTCAATTTATGCCTTTATGAGCTAATCAAGAGCTTCAGACATATAGCCATCCGCGGTCACAAGGCTTCGCTGTTACACTTATCAGCGCCATTCAGGTATGAAAATGAAAAGCAAATTTGATGATAGACGGCTCTATAATATATCAGTTGTAAAAACAAGGTGAGAGGTTTATCGCCATGAGTTATTGACAATAGGCTATAGGAAGACGTCAAGTGCTGTTTCTTTTTTTTATAAGAAAGTAAAACAATGATGTTGGCTGCAGCTCTTAATAATATTATATGTTTACTTTCAAGACAGCAACACGGAGATACCGTTACTGTAGCATTTATCATGTATTAATCATTATAATGGTCATAAAATCATAATTATATGCTTCATTGATGCAATATTAATCTTTCTAAAAATATATGCTTGACTACAGGGATTGTGTAGTCCAGTGTTTACTTTTTATTTGAAAATGTCACTCCTGTGAGATACATGAGAGGGAGCAGAGCTCTGTGGGAGTTACATACGCATGAGAGGCAATGCATCATGGGAGCAGACTCACCTTTCCGCCCATGAGATTGCAGTGGGAGAAAATCAGAGTAATCAATCTGGTTCTCTTCTGGTTCAGGCCCTTCACTAAACATGGTCCATTGCATGGCTGGACAATAACTAAAAGCAACAATGGAAAAAGTCATTTCTGAGTTGCTTTTACTCAACTGAAACTTGCCAAAGCACAAGCCAGACAATTTATGTTCAATCATCATAGCCGGAAAGGGAAGCCCAATTTCCGAATGCCGGTACCTGAAACTATACATACATTCCACTTTTAAAACCTTGAAAATGAAGGATGAAACAACACAGGGAAGGTTTCATTTCAGGAATGTCAATATCAAAATACAGCGCTTGGTCAAAAATGGCTGACAGATATTGAGTGGTTCAAAATTCCTGAGTGAAGCAAATGTACATCTACTTTAAGATACAATAGAACCTCATATCTTCTTTATTTTATTACATTATAAGGGGCTTGGGTTTCTATCGAAAAATATTTTTAAACATTTAAATATTAAATACTTTTTAATCATTTGAAAAATATAATAATGTTTAGACTCACACTAGAGCTTATCTTGTGTTAATGAAGATACACAAGTTAAAAATAGACTGCTGAAAAGCTAAACAGTGAATATGAAAATAGAAAAAATACCCAACTTCAGAGTTGTTTCAAACTTTGGTGACCATTGCTGATTATGTGATCATTAAATCATTAAATAACCCTATTTCCTATTTAAGCTCTATTCACAAAAGCCCATGATAAAGCGGAATAAGACGTGGGAATGTCTTTCAGATAATGAGCTTATTATTTTATGGGCTAATTAACTCATGGTTCTGTTCCTCCTCTGTGCCCATGATTGCTGTTAATATCGCTATTTACATCAATTCTGCTCTCTCTCCTCCTCAGGGTGAGAAAACAGAAAAAAACAACTCACTGACCTCAATTTTAACCTGTCCCACGTACAGCTGCTCTAATTACAATTCTTTTTTTATTATTATTATTACTCTCATTGTTACTAGTTGTTAGTTATTGTTCCTTGAGGGTTAAAACTGGCTTGAGGAGAAATGTAATTTAGGCAGAAAATAACACAAAAACAATTTTATTAGCTAATATACTGATTTTAGCCTGAGCATTATCATATTTCTTGAATGAAAGTGACATAGTATTTACAAAAAAAAAAAAAAAAAAAAATTAAATATTTATCACAGGGCTTGACATGAAGCATTTCGCGTTTCCAGGCACTTTGGTCAACTGATTATTTACTTGTGTGAGAGATTAGGTCACTTATCCAAAAACCTTTATAAACAATACAAGCCTATCCGTTAAAACAGCAAGAGGTATTAAAATCAACTATCTACATCTAAAATCAACACTACCTTGATTTTGTTTCTTCACTTGTGGTAAGATGGCAAGGATCACTAATGATGATATAGCCCTTTTCATGAGGAACCTCCGTTTTAAATTTTGATACCTTTATCTGCCAAACTCACATTAGACCTATTATTTTGTCTGGAACTGGAACAATTCATGTGGTAAATTAATCATGAATAATTATTTACATCATCCGCTTTATCTTCTCTGATAAAAACATAAAATTAATGTTACTGCAATAAACAGAAAAACAGGAACACACACTAGCATTTTAGAGGAAACGCTTGGTTTATAATCAAACTACACAACACAAAAGATTATATTTATACCTGACATTCTACCTCACCCGTAATCCATTATTCATCAGTCGCCAAAGTAGGAAGCATTCACAGAAACCCTCTGCTACTCATCATTCCAGTCCATTCCCTCTCACATTCCTTCAACATGCTCACACTGACCGATTCAAATCCTTTAATTTATACTCATTATTCAACTCTCCATGTGATTATGATCCTGACAAGCTAATTAAAGAGCCTATTATGTTTTGTCCACACTTGAGCCCACTTAGAAAATCCCTTGTTTCAGTTGTAATAGCTTCCATGCACAGAAAGTGTTTCAGTCAGTACTGTGATTTATATGTTGTTGATTTGATTTAGATTTATACTTTTTATACTTGTTGTAAGGGAGCCAGTGGTGTGTCAACTGCAGAAAAAAGGGCCCCAAAGATGTTTTGAACAGCATATACACCACCGCTCCAAATGTACCGGCAGATGGAGGCGTAAAAATGAGGTGACGTGACAATGGAGTCAAAAGTTCAGAACATTTATTCCCAGGTGTGCAAAAATGAAGGTTTCCCACTGGAGTGTCAAAGGTATTTACAATGAAAGGTCAAAAACACACACACAAAAAAAAAATTGGCTATGTCAAACAAATTGACCCAAAAGACAGCAATTCCGCTCCAAAGCCATCCCACAACTCACTCTAAGAATTTCCCAACAAATCTGAGATAGTGATGCTATGTTCAACATGGAAGCTCCAAAGCTTGTATCAAAAAAACAACACATTTCACATTGAAGCACTGTATCGGAGCTTGATTTGTTTTGAGAAAAGCCAGCCCAATCTCACGGCAATTCGTACATATTTTATGAGGTGGCTAATTCGTACCTCACTCCTTTTCATTTTTGCTAAATCGTACGTATTTTTTACGAGTTGCCAATTCATATGAATTTGTACGAATGACCTACACCTAACTCCGCCCCTAAACCTACCCATCACTGGGGTTTAGACAAATCGTACTAAATCGTACAAGTGAGGTCGCACAAATTCGTACGAATTAGCCACCTCGTAAAATATGTACGAATTGGTTGTGAGATAGTTTTGGAAAAGCACGTGATCTATGACGTCCGAAGCTTCATTCGCCTGAAAACCACATAACTGCTTCAGTATCTGGTTCAAACGAAGCAAACCTCAGTGCTGTCTTTGCACTTTGGAAGTTGTTAGTCATTTTTATGATCACTAGATGGCCACAGCTTAAACCGTTTTGAGAAGCTTCGAGTAATGAATCTTTTTCCGATACAATTGTTTTGAAAGCTTTGCTGGTTCAGAACGCTTCACTTCGCCATCACTAATCTGCGAGGCCATCTTAAAAAGACTAAGCCCCTCCTACTTGGGCTAAACCATTTGATAATTAAAGGTAATAAAGAAACTTAAGGAAGTCAAATAAATGTCCTCCAGCAGTAACAAAAAGGTAAACTGCTATAATAATATGAAACATCTAAAAATTTGGAACAAAACAATGCTCAACCAGAAATTAAACAGATCACCAACCTCCCCCTTCATACATGAGTACAATGAAACATGCCATCTATTGGCGGGAATGGGATCTTCAAAATGGTGAGCATTCACTGTGACCGGGTTTTGTCTGTTTGGCATGGGAAAATGTTCCAGTATATAAGTAATATTATTTATAATATGTAAATTTTTATACAGAAAGAATAAACATTTAACAATAAACATAAAACTTTTCAACATTGTTAATAATAAGAGCCACTGTTATTGATTGTGTGTCAATAATTATTGATAATAAATGATAGACAAATCAGAATATTAGAATGGTTTTTGATGGATCATGTTATACTAAAGCCTGGAATAATTCAGCTTTGCCATCACAAGAAAAAAAATCATTTTAAAATATATTCAAATTGAAAATAGCTCTTTTAAATTCTAACATTATTTCACTATTTTTTGTGAGGTTTTACTGTATTTTTTATCAAATCAAATGCAGTCTTGATGAGAGACTTTTTTTTCAAAAACAAAATAAATTTAAATTTTTTAAAAACTTTTGAAATAATTATGTTTTTGAAAGTTTATTTTTTATGTTAAATCTATATAAAGGGAAGTGGTGTGTGGCCAAGTATGGTGACCCATACTCAGAATTTGTCCTCTGCATTTAACCCATCCAAGTGTATGCACACAGTAGTGAACATACACCCAGAGCAGTGGGCAGCCAATGCTGCGGTGCCCGGGGAGCAGTTGGGGGTTCGGTGCCTTGCTCAAGGGTCTCACCTCAGTCGTGGTATTGAGGGTGGAGAGAGTGCTGGTTATTCACTCCCCCACCTACAATCCCTGCTGGACCTGAGACTCAAACCCATGACCTTTGAGTTACAAGTCCAACTCTCTATCCATTAGGCCACAGCTGCCCCAATATATTGATGTATTACACATGTATTACATATTATAAGGCTCTACCAGTGACCTACAGTTCACAGCAAATGCATTTTACAATTGAGTTTGTCAATCTGCCTGACCTCACCAGTGCTAAATTTTTAGGACACAATATCAATTTAAAAGTAGTTTAACTTTGAAAATCGCATCCTGTGCAGGGCCTGTGCCTAACGTTAAACCATACTTTAGATCCTATTCCCACACATCCCCACTGATACTCTTCCACTCTGTAATGAATCTGCAGTATACCCACTCTCCATCTCTCTCCTCAAGCACACACAGGGGACAGACTTGCGTAAGCTGGAGAGTCTCTGCAGTCCTTCTCTACACACAGGACAGGAGTCAGCCTCATCTAATGACTGTGACCTTTCCCCAGCAAGGTCTGGCAGACAAAACGGGACTTAGAGTCACAACAAATACGGCAGTATTATCTCCGGCACCATAGCGACACTTATTATTAATTAAGCACCTTCAGCACAGAACTAATTCAGACGCTGCTTTGAAAGGATTACACCATCTTCAGATCTTCAGAACATTTTCAATAGTTTGATGTGGTCACTCGCAGGAGGGAATGATTTGAAAATGCGTTGGTTATTTGATCAAAAGGTCACTTGGATCCTACAGTAATTTGCATGGCACAATGTGAAGAAAAGTTTAAAGTCGATATGAGATCAAAATGTACACACAACCATGTACATATGATTGATCAATGCACATTATTCCAAAGACAAAAAAATTGTCTTTGTAATTTCTAATCAAAATTTGCTCGGACAAGTTTACTTTTAATTTGTTTATTTGTTAATGCAGTAGCTATCATGAGCTAATGATGAATAATACTTTTACAGCTAATTTCAGCATAGACCACCATTGAAAGGTCTGTGCACAGCAAGATTTTTTTTCTTCTCTTTTCTGCCCACCAAGGCTGCATTCATTTGATCAGAAATACGGTAAAAAACTGTGAAGTACAACAATTCAAAATAACATTTTCCATTTATTTTTTTAAATGTAACATATTCCTCTGACAGCTAAATTTTCAGCATCATTACTCCTGTTTTCAGTGTCACATGAACCTTCAAAAATCATTATAATATTCTAATATATATATATAATATTATATTAACGAGTATATATATATATATATATATATATATATATATATATAGTAACAATGTAAAAGCCTTTACTATCAGGTTTGATCAATTTGATGTATCCCTGCTGGGTATTTCTTCCAAAGATAAATAAATAAATAAAAATAAAAAATACCCCAACATCTTGTATATAAATTCATGTTAACGTTTGCATATATGGCCTATGAATAAACAATACACTCTAATTTATTTAAAAATAAACACAAATTAAGAAATTATGTAAAACTGTTGTTTAAATGACTGTTTCAGTATTTCATACTAGTTCTTACTAATAAATCCAAGTAAATTAAATAAGCAATGACAAAAAACAAAACAAAACAAAAAAAAACAAAAAAAAAACAATAGATTTGGGAAAAAAGTGGCATTACCTTTGGGATACATTGAGATGCATTCAATGATGAACTGCACTCCGAGTATTGGTTTAAAAAAAAAAACACTTGTAGTGGGTTAGTCCTTCATCAGAAGTACTCCTGAAGGCAGCACATCCAGACAAATATTTTCTGCCCAAGATTTTGTCTGTTAACCACCAGATTAACAGACTATAGTGCTACAGGCTTCCTTATGAAGTGTAATACCCATTTGGTAATTTTTAATGATTATATTTAAACTACTGATAAGTGTAGGTCATCCTGAGCTACCCGATTTCATGAATGTGCGTATAAAATAGTACGCCAAATAAAAACGAAAACTCGTGGTATTGATACGCAAAAATGGACTTTGGTGTGTATATGCTATGCGATGGGTAGGGTTAGGGTTGTGGGGTAGATACGTATCATATGTACGCGAAAACTGCTTATCATATGCACGCCAACAAATTTCGTATCATATGCACGCGAAAACTGCGTATTATATGCACGGCAAACACGCTCGTGTCATATACATGCCAAAGTCAATTTTTGCGTATCAATACCACGAGTTCTCATTTTTATTTTGGCGTGCTATTTATACGCATTTTCATGAGACCGGGAGTAGTGGCTCAGATTTTCAGATCCGGTTTCATTCACAATCCAGTCAATTCCTAATAGAAATACATCACATTATTGAAGTAAAACGAGTTTGCAAACACCATTTCGTGTCAACTTTAAACATGCAATCATGTTATGTGACAGCTGAACACTGCAAATATCATCACTGAAAATTAGTTTCCATTTGGAATGATTATACTTATTCTGAACAGGTTCTTGGCGGCAAGAAAGAAAACACATATGCGTGCGCACTGACACCAGCAGTGTGCAACAGATGTAATGATGTGAGTCATGAAATAAACTTTATTCACCACAGCTGCTAAGCGCTATTGTGATGTAGAGTGCAACTTAATTATCCTATCTCTCGCTATGATTTCTAAGATAAGTTTCTATTTCACATCTCATTTTCTATGCTATGCTATTCTATGAAAATCAAGAAGTTTCTAAATCCGAGTCTTCTTGGCAGTGTTACTTGGAATTACGAAGAGGTCATGACTGGTTTGTTTGTGTCCCTTGGTGGGACTGGATTGGAAGCAGAAGTGAACAGAGAATGGACAGACACATTGTTAGTGGAGCAGAGTTGTACTGGGACATGTTTCCGTGCTCACAGTGGGATGTCTGGCAGCATCTTTTGCGCAACAAACTGCCCAGTCATAGCGCCGTGCTCAGGCTTAAGGGTTTTAATTCCGATGGGGCCGAGATCAATGAGCTTTCACATTTGGGGGAGTCTGCGTGGGTGAGAAAGCCGAAGAAGTTGAGGTAAATAGAGAAGGGGATGGGCATATGCGCAAAAATCTGTGGAAGACAACCTCTGGCCCTGGTCCAGAGGAACACTAAGCAATGTACTGCAGTGGAGAGAGCGGAGCACCTCGGGGATCACAGCAAATTGGTCAGCTTTGTTTTGTTATCGATTGGTCATGTTGCTCATGCTCCCTAAATATCAGCCTGCACTGGACAGACTCGCATGGCACAGAAAATATCATAAATATGTGATGAACACTGCAGTATTGCCTTCACTCTGTATCGCAAGATTTGTGCATCTGCATTCATGGGTTGAGCTTGTATCATTCTGATCAGTTTTTATATACTGTTCTTGTAAGACTTTTACTTCTGTTTATATTTGGAGGCCCCACTGATGAATATATAAAAATATGAATATGAACTTATCTATTTTACCAAAAAAAATCATGCACTTTTCTGAAATGTGACCAGAATTTATTTTAATTATGTCTTTGCTTACAGGCTGTCTGATCCCAGCAAAAACACATAGCAGATAACTAACTAACTAAACATATATAAAAGGATCCAGCATTCCTACGACCCTATTGGGAGAATAGATGGATAAATTCATAAATCAATTAATAAATAAATGTTTAAAAAAATATATTCAGTTCTTGTAAGATTAGGACAATTCCTTGAGAATCATCCTAATGCTAATGTTTTGTTTTGTTTTTTTCCTAAGAAGCTAAATGGACCTTAAGGTTTCTCTTTGTGTTTGGGGTCTCCAATGATGAATATGTAAAAATGATATATATTTATAACTTAAATTTTTATTTAACTTTCTGTTTTACCGCAAATTCATGCACCTTTCTAAAATGTGATGAGAATTCATTTTAATTATGTTTTTGTTTAAAGTCAGTCTGAACCCAGCAAAAACAAACTGCACAAAATAAATGCATAACTAACTAAAAAAATAAAAGGCTAAAACATCTCTGCAACACTATAGCATAGTGGTTTGGAGAATGGAATAAATAAATATATATGTGTAAATAAATATGTTCATAATAATGATCAGTTCCTGTAGTTCTTCCTGTAGTTCTTAGACAAATTTCTTAAGCATCCTTACTTAATTTTTTATTATTTTATAAAAACTTAATTTATTATTATTATTATTATTATTATTAAAGAACCCCGTTTATGGAAGTCTGTTTCCGCCTCTGAATTAAAAAAAAAAAAAAGGTAATTGACTTTTTCGCCATTGTGAGTTTGTATCCCATAATTCAAACCACTATCATTCATTCTCAGAATTATGAGTTTATATCAATTCAAGATGGAAGATCAAGATGGTCTGTGATTTGTGGGACTATTTCTTTTGCAGTGCAGCAAAAACAAACAAAAGCCCATTAAAAGCGTAAATTTAAGAGCATACATTTTTAAATAAACCTGATTGACAAAGAAAAGAATATCAAAATAATTCATCAATTTCTTTATGATTTTGCAAAAAACAATAAACTAATAAATAAACAAGCCCATTTGCAATCTGTATGTTTGTTCTGTTGCTATGGAAAGCTGTGTGTGTGAGAGAGCAGTGTTTTCAGAAGGATTTGTGTGAGGGTCTGTGTGTGCACATCCCTCTTGGTTCTTGGCTCTGATGATAAGCCCCCTGCTTGCTTGAGTGCCTTTCCAAACCCAGAGACCGAGGTGTTATGACTATGGATGACAAGCACAGGAGCTTTCCAGCCTGAGACAGAGGAGCAGGGAGACATAGATAATAGAGGGTAAAGAGATACAAGACACGTGGGAAAGTGAAAGATGGTTGCAGTCAGAGAAGACAAAGATATAGAGCGATGAAGGAGGGGAAAGCTGGGAGAATAGCATTTTGTAGGAGAAAAAAAACAGCACAGGAATAATATTAGATATAGAAAGGAAAGGAAAAGAATAAGCAAGAAGTAGAGAACGGAGACAATGCCCACTGTCCTTATGTAAAGTGCCCTCCATAAGTATTGGAACAGTAAAGACAAAATTGCTTTGTTGGCTGTGGAGTCAAGACATTTGCAAATATGATTAAAAGATGAATATGA
>JAFVLL020010281.1:0-32909 GCA_021397915.2 Tor tambroides
AAAGCAGTCTCTTCTGCTCAGCAAGGCTGCATTTATTTGTACAGTAAAAAATACATGCCTGATTCAAGAAGGGGGTCCCAAAAATGGCCAAAAAACGTTAATTCAGTAACTTATTAATTTTAAGTTAAATTGTGCTTTGTTGGTATAATGTCTGATAGAATGTTAAAAATGTTCAGTGTTAAGTAAATATTTTTAAATTGTTGTTTTATAATTGATTTTTTTTTTTTTTTTTTGAAAAGCAGGACAAAACAGTAAAAAGCACGTTTTGGCTATTTAATTTATGCAATAGTGAAAAAAAAGAAAGGCAAAATAGGCCTACATGGGGGAAAAAATGTGAAAAACCGTGTTCGGTATTCGGCCTTCGGCCCAGTGTTTCATTTTGTTTGGCTTCGGCTTCGGCCAAGAATTTTCATTTCGGTGCATCCCTACTTCACATTTTGTGACGTAACATTTTGTGCAAGCAAGCTTTTCATCATGATATGCATATTCCATTGGAATCCGAATACTCTTATTAATGATATGGAGATCTTAGTGAGTTAGTTAGTTAACAAACATGCCCCTTTTTGTAAATATAGAGTAACAACCCACTGTTTACTTACCATTGATCTAACTAACTTACTGCAAGAGAGAAATGCAGCCTGGGGTAAAACCAGAAAAAAAACGACACTTTGAATTGTACCACTTTGAGATATGAATAAATTTCCTTGCCTTGCCTTGTCTTTGCCTGTAGACTTTTCAAGCTGATGTGTGAAGCAGCTCAGATATCTGCTGTCCTGTCTCACTCTGCTCTGTGTGTTTGTGGTCAGGCTCTGCCGCTGCATAAGCTGTCCATCACAGAGAAGGTTGTTCAGGCCGTTCAGTCCATGCTGCTGCCGCAGGAGGGCAGTCTGTCCATCCACACGTCCCTGCCCGCGTCTGGAGACGGCTCCAGTCCTGTGATGGCTGTGGTGCGTCTCCTGGCTGAGATCAGAACCAGGTCAGAGCCTCAGTGCAACAAGAACATAGAAGTCAAATACGAACCGTTGCTCTTCTTGTTTGTGCAGTACTGTTTGGGATAGGGGATGTTTATTCTGCGTGTTTGACTCCGTCAGAGCGTGTTTGGTGATGGCGCAGCTGCTGGAGGACAGCTCGTTTTGTGAGGAGTTTATCCAGCAGTGTCCAGCAGCAGTGGAAGTGCTCAACCTGATCGCTCAGGAGTGCAGTCCAGGTGAGAGCAGACACCAATATGATGTGAACCTGAATGCAACATCAATGCAATGCAATTTTTTGTACATCCAAAAAAAGTAACTGTAATAGTAAAATTACATTTTATATCAAATAAAATGTCATATACATTTATACAGTCAAACCAAAATTTATTCAGACACTTTCAGCATTTCTCACATTATCAGAGTTTATTCACTATAGTTTAGAAAATGGTAATAAAATATGACAAGAACTCAAGAGTTAAACTGTGTCAGAACAAATTCATCTTGATAATGTCAGATAACTTTGATAGAAAGGTATGTAATAAAACATGGTCAGGTCAAAGTGTCAAATCAAAATGATCAGTTTTACTGGTAGCTCACTGTATGAATCATTTTTGGGTATAATATGTCACTGTTTACTTTATTTTGCTATCCTCACTTACATAAATGAACTATAGTGTCCTGCACCCACTAGTAAAAAAATCTCAAAAAAATATATCTGGTGTCTGAATAATTTTTGGTTTGACTGTATTTTTAATAATTATTATAAAATTCGTATAAAATATTGGTTTTGATTGCTTCTCTTGTCCTCATTTGTAAGTCGCTTTGGATAAAAGTGTCTGCTAAATGACTAAATATAAATTAATTATATATCCGTACTAGTAAAATAATAATTGAAAATTACAAGTACATAACTACATCTTAAGCTAGAATTAAAATGAAAACTGAAAATAAAAAAAATATAAACTAATTCAAAATATGAATCACTACTATAATAGTACTGTGTGTATATATATATATATATATATATAACAAGCTTAAACTGCTGCATTTATTTTGATTACTTTTACAATGTCTTTATGAACTTAATGCGTGAAAGTGAGTGTGGACTTTCAAAGGATGGGTGAGAAAAAAAAATTATGAGAAAATAAATCTTCATTTTTGTTGTGAGTCTTATTAGTGTGGATTGTAAATGATAACAGCATGTCCAACTAACCCTTTAAATCACCCTCGTGTATGTTTATGTGTTTCATGACATGAGTTTTTTTTTTATTTTTATATCCATAAAAGCAGTCCATACAACTGATTCTATATATGTGTATATATATATATATTTGAGGCCTTCTGAAGCCATGTGAGCTCTTCCGGCATCACTGGCTGTGTGTGTGTTTGCAGGAGAGCGTTTGGTGATGGTTGAGGCTCAGTGTGAGAGGGTTCGGATGCTGTATCGAGACTGCGCTCGTCCTCCACCTCCTCCAGTGCAAACCGATCAGCGACAGGTGAGATGAGCCTCATTACTGCTTCATTTAATGTGATCGAGAGGAGCCTTTTGATGTTGTGCGATGATGTCATGTCTACTACCATTTTCTCAGCTTCCTGCTTGCCTTATATGGGCTGCTCAGTAAACACACAAAACAAAAGCGCCTCAAAGCCTTCTGATTGGCTGAACAAATGATCGGACTGCTTTTGTTAATGAGATCTTGCTTAGCAAACCCTGAACGTCTTCCTCTCTCTGCAGCCTAAGGAAATCACGTGGTGTCCGTCGCGCGTCTTCCCTCCGGTGCGCGCCTGCATGTTCTCCTCACACTTGACCTCTGTGACCTTTCTGGCCGATCCGAGCGCAGGCGGAGGCCTTCCCAGAGGAACGTTCATCTACGCCACTTCACCTGTGCCTGTCCAGGTAACTACAGCCTGTTTGTGGCACATACACTTTTTTTTCTAAAGAAATTAACATGTTTTTTTCAGCACTTTTGTTATTTTAGATTGATTGATTTATTTGTTTGTTTGTTTATTTTTTATTTTAATTTGTTACATTTTTTAATTTTCAATTTTTTTGTAATTTTGATGTGTTTTTGCCATTATTGGTTTTAGTTGTTTTTTATGTCTGTATAGTTTTAATTAAATTAAGTTTTTTTTTTTATGTAGTTTAAGTTATTTTAGTACTTTAAATTAAGCTAAATGAAAATGAGACGACTGACAATGGCAAGTGAAATTAGTTTATATATATATATATATATATATATATATATATATATATATATATATATATATAATTTTTATTTTATTTATTTTTTTTTTTCAAAATTTCAGTTAATGTTTATTTTATTTCAAGTAATTCTTTATGGTTGTAATTTTAGTTCACTTTAATAACCCTGGCAAGGTCACAAAAAATTTTATCAAAAGTGACAATAAAGACATTTATAATGGTACAAAAAATTTCTGTTTCAAATAAATGCTGTTCTTTTGAACTTTCTATTCATCAAATAATCCTGAAAAATAAAATATATCATGGTTTCCACAAAAATATTGGGAAGCACAACTGTGTTCAACATTGATAATAATCAGAAATGTTTCTTGTGCAGCAAATCAGCATATTAGATGATTTCTGAAGAATCATGTGACACCAAAGACTGGAATAATGATGCTGAAAATTCAGCTTTGATCACAGAAATAAATTATATTTTAACATATATTCACACAAAAAACAGTTATTTTAAATTGTAATAATATTTCACAATTTTGCTATTTTTACTATATTTTTGATCAAATAAATACAGCCTTGGCGAGCAGAAGTGTACGCTAGTGTATAGCCAATAAGAGCAGTCTATATCTATCTAAATTTATCTGGTTTCCAGGCTCCCTCCTTTTACTGGGAGATCGAGGTTGTTTCTTTCGGAGACTCCGAGGATGACAGCGGCCCTATAGTGTCGTTTGGTTTCTCTCCGGAGGCTGAGAAGCGAGACGGAGCCTGGACCAGTCCTGTCGGCACCTGTCTGTTTCACAAGTACTGACCCGCTCCATTTAACATTTCACTGGACTCTTAACCCGTTCTTCCTGTTCCTCTCTGCTTCCGATCTAACTCCTTTCTTTTTACGTGTCGTCCTTGTTGTTGTTTGTCTCCCGCTCAGTAATGGGAGGGCGGTTCACTATAATGGCTCCAGTTTGCTGCAGTGGAAGAGTGCGAGACTAGACGTGGCTCTACTTCCTGGTGAGACAGGACCGACTTATTCATTCAGCAATGAACTACAAACACATGATGTTGTTCAAGCCGACTGTTGGGGAAGCTGCATTCAGAACTGTAGCTTCCTGAACTACAAGCACAGCTAAAGGGATTGTTCTTTCCCACAACAGCGAGTTGCCTATTCTTTTCTTTAATTCCTGTAACTAACACTTTCTGTTTGCTCTTATTGTGCTCTCTAACTGCTCTTTACTTACAGTATATTATTGAGTCTTTAAACTGAAATTTGTGTTGAAAGAGCTGAGTGATAGAAAGATGTAGAAGCATAATGATTATTGATTGATAATTGCCCCAACTTCCTCAGCTGTGTGCGCAATAAAATGTCACATACTCTGCAAAAAACGGTTTCTTAATTTTGTCTTGTTTGCATTACAGATATCTAAACATTATTAAATCAAGTTACGCTTACTTGAGAAGCAAAATGGCAAATTAAGTTTTATTTTCATAAATAAATGAGATGGTATTAAATGCTTAAAATAAAAACATTAAAAAAATGTGTAATTGGTGCCACTGGTGTAAGAAAAATTAATGCTTTCCCCTTTTAATTAAGTTTATATTTCTTGTCCCATAGGCAGATATTTTTTCTTATTTGAAGCATAAATCTGCTTCATTTTGATGCATTTCAGAAAACAAGCCTTAATATAATATGGCATAATATTAGTATAATATTGCTTCTCAAATAAACACATCTTGATTTTAAGAATGTTTAGTTGTTGTTTTTTTAACTGGAAAATAAGACAAAAATACTAAGAAAATATATGTATTTTTATTTTATTTTATTTTTTATTTTTTGCAGTAAAAACCAATGTACAGAAACAAATACTTGTTTTAAAAAGTATCTTTTTACTGAAAAAGCTTTGCTGTTTTTCTGTTTTTCAATAGAATATGTTAAAGTTGAAGTAGTTGGGTTAAAACTTTTAGTAACTCCCCAGTGCTGATAGGCAAACATAAATGCCACCATTTCTCCTCTCTAACAAAGTTGAATGGGTATGTTTTTGTTCATGCATGTGAACACAGAGTTGCAGAGCTGCTCTGGTGATGTTTGTGTTGTGTTTTGACACAGGTGATGTTGCAGGCATCGGTTGGGAGCGTTTGGAGGGCACTCCTCCTCCACCCGGTCAGCCTCCTAAAGGAAGAGTCTACTTCACCTACTGCGGTCAGCGCCTCGCTCCATATCTGGAGGACGTGGCCGGAGGCATGTGGCCCGTAGTCCACATTCAGAAGAAGGTTTGCACACAAATCATAAATAATAAGGTTTAATAATGGTTTCAGTTCATTTATAGGTTATAATGGATATGCTTGGATGAAAAAAAAAAAAAAAAAAAGCCCCTGAAAGTTGCCAAAAACACACTAATAATTTGCTAATTACATAAGGATATGTTGTTTTGGTTACACTTAATTTTAAGGTGTCCTTGTTACAGTGTAATTATATATTTAAAGGTCCACTGAAATGCTTTGAAACACGCAGCGTTATTTTGTGTGTTGACGTCATTTCAACTGAAACAGGAAGACAGGGTGGGACATATCAATCAGTCCCGCCCCCTTTTTTAAATAGCCAATAGCGTTTCGTTTATATCACAGTTTGAGCCAGAGCCGATGAGCTCGGTAAAGCCGCATTTGACAGAGTATGACAGCCACAATCTCATCCATGTTGCTATAAAATATAGCATTCTGTGTAGAATTCATATGGGTCTGATACGTTTTATGGTCTGTGCCGACTCGCGCATATGATTAGCTCCATGTTTGTGTCTCTGGACCGGAGCAGACTGTGCGCGTGGCGGCGGATCTCGTGACAGCACGAAAACATTTAATTTGATTAAAAATTAATTAATGGGACTTAATTCGCCCCAATGGAAAGCATATTGACACTGTCTGAATCGTACCCTATCCTCTATATAGTGCACTACGTGCCATTCACTGTACAGGAAATACTAATTATGTGAACAAGTGACCGATCTCAGCGCAGCTTCAGCGTCTATTTATAATGTAGGGGGCGGGACGCTTAGGATTCTAGAGAGCATTTGATTGGACAGAAGGTTTGATGTCATCAAAATTGTTGATCCATATTGGCGGAAGTGAATGACTGTGAGTTTTGAATGCTTATATCTTGTAAATGTGAATTTTGTCACTGTTTTGGAGCACACTAGCTTATAGATAACCTTAAGGCTAACATATTCATACTAAAAGCTAAAAAGCTTCAATTTTGATTTCATGGGGACTTTAAGTACTGAGTAATATTAATTAACTACATGTACTTACTATATGGTTAGGGTTTGGTTTAGGGTTACTTGCATGTAATTATGCATAATTTGTTGTTATTATAATAGTAAATGCATGTAACGTGTAACAAGGACACCTTAAAATAGTGTTGCTGTTGTTTTCAGTTTTATTGTAGTATTATTTGTATACTTTTATAGTATTTAGTAATATTTTGAATTCATTGTTTATATTTTCAGTCTTCATTTTAAATTAATTTAGTTTTAAATTATATTTTTATTTTATTTTTAGCTTCAAGTTATTTTTACTTCAATTTTGGTTTTAGTAATTTTAGTACTTAAATTTATTTTAGTTAGTTGCCATGTCAAAATTTCTCAAATTTATTAAAATGTTTTAATGTTACTCAACTAATATTTTTATTTTATTTTATTTTATTTCAGCTTAATTTGTATTAAAAACAATTTCTTTAAGAATAACAACACTAGCTGTTGTACCCAATACAGCTAATGAATAAAAAGGAGAGATGGAAAATGCAATATGGAACAAAAAGAATTTAAAGAGACAAAAAAGTTAAATGGACAAAACAAATTTCAGATTGCAGAGTGTAAATAAAGAAATAAAAGGCATTTGGTAGGATATAGAGCATCATAATTATTTACCAGTATTTATTTTCCTGTGTTCTGCGGTTCTGGGGTATTCTGTGACAGACATTTTAAAGGGTAATTAAAGCATCTAAAAATGTGCTTATGTAATTGCTAGCGGTCATTGTCTTTTAATTGTACACTGGTTTCTTTATTTGCCCTTTAGCCCTATGTTTTAAACATCTTAATTGTTCCTTGTGATTCTCTTTTTCAGAATACGAAGATTCACGCAAATTTTGGCTGCCGCTTGTTTGCGTACGCAGAGGGACAGGCTCACCGAAACGCTGCCGATCTCTGCATGGACCTCTCAGAGGAGATCAGCGCTAACTTCGAGGCTCTGCCCTTCGCCATGGCCTCCGACAGCGACAACGATGCTGGCACCAGCGTGGCGTCTGACTCTGGGTCTCACGGTCCTCCGTGTCGCATCGCTGCGGTCGTCACAGCACAGCAACGTCAGTGTCCACTCATATTTTCATTTACAGTTTCAGATCAAAAAAGCTGCCTGCATGTACAGTACCAGTCAACATTTGGAATAATTAAGATGCTTTAATTTTGTTGAAAGAAGTCTCTTTTGCTCATCAAGGCTGCATTTATTTGATCAAAAATACGGTAAAAACTGTAATAATGTGAAATATTATTACAATTTAAAATAGCTGTTTTCTCTTCAAATATATGTTAAGATGTAATTTATTTCTGTGATCAAAGCTGAATTTTCAGCATCATTACTCCAGTCTTCAGTGTCACATGATCTTCAGAAATCATTCTAAGACGCTGATTTGCTGCTCAAGAAACATTTCTGATTATTATCAATGTTGAAAGCAGTTGTGCTGCCCAATATTCTTGTGGAAACTGGGATTTATTGTATTTTTCAGGATTCACAGATGCATACCCTAGTAAAAAAGTAATACTTAGTACTTAGTATAGTTCGGATCTGTTAACATATTTACTAACATATCGCTCAAAACTTACTGATATAAAAATGATAATTAAGCTGTGTTTGGAGTACAACTTGTGCACAATGCACGTTTCTTAATATTAAGCCTAAAATGTGTTTTAATGTCACTTTGGATGAGGATTGTATGATCTTTGAAAAATATTAGTCTTTAAATGCGAGATATTTAAAGTGTACCTGAAATTTACTTGCAGTAGTTCACACTTAAGCACAATCAAATATACTTCAGTATATCTTTAGTCAGGCTTCTGCACAATTAAAATGCATCAATTACAAAATTAGTTGTTCCAGTTTAGCAGACTTTAATTATAGCAGTTTAGTATACTGAAAGTACAATTGCAGGGTCTTTTTATTAAGTACATAGAATCTTTTGAATTTTTTTCCACCCTGAATAAATTATTTATCTGCGTAAATCAGTAAAAGGCAGATGTTATTTAAATTTGATGCCGTTCGTGTGGGTTAAACCTTGTTGTTCTTATTTTGTTTTATTCACAGAGTATAATAGTGATGCCTCTTGCCACTATAAGGTTGAACTGAGTTATGAGAATCTGGTCGTCTCCGGGCCAAACGCTCATCCGCCGCCGATTGCTGATGATGAGAGTGACGATGAAGACGATGAAGACATTCCCAGGGTATGAAGAGCTCATAACTACACCCTTAACTTCCTCACAAGCCATTTACACACATGATACACCCCTAACACGGTGAAACTGAACTGTCTTTTCAAAGAAAATGTTTCTTTCTCTTGCTTTCTCTTCATTAAGGAGGATCATTACGCTTTGCTGGTGAAAGCGTGGGAAACCAAAGTTTTTCCAACCATTCGCCGTCGTTTCAGGAATGAGGCAGAGAGGAAGTCTGGCCTGGACCAGATCAAAGGAGCCCTTCAGCTGGGTGAATGAACGCCTGTCTCGGTTTAATTTGCAATGGCTAAGGACACTTTAGCATACTTTTAAAAAGAGTACATATCATGTACTTT
Source organism: Tor tambroides (assembly GCA_021397915.2). Lineage (NCBI taxonomy): Eukaryota > Metazoa > Chordata > Actinopteri > Cypriniformes > Cyprinidae > Tor > Tor tambroides. Next base: position 8,993 of record JAFVLL020010281.1, read on the forward strand.
AAAAGAATATACTTAAGTTCAAACTGAATGTAATGCTTTCAGACACTTAATTGGGTTTTAATAGCAGTTGATTGAAAATGTATTATAATTTAAAATTATATTAAATGCATTTAGCTGAACTTTAAAGTGCCTTTTGACTCACTAAAATAGGACTTAAGTACATCTTTATATGTAATTTGATAATTGCTCCTATTGTCTTTTAAACATGGTTAAAGTACTGCTGAATGTACTGACAAGTTAAACTAAAATATACTTTAATGACATTTCTATTGAAACTTGTATCATGTATTTTAGCCTATTTGTGATGATGAAGTTGCAGTTTAGTACATGTAAGCTGTATTAGCTTTAAAATATATATGTATGTGTTATATATTATATAACAGTACAGTTAAAATGATAATCAAGTACTTCACATGTGCTTTAGTATATCAGTCAACACAAAAATAAGTGTACATGATGATTACAATGATTTAAAATGCACTTTAAAGTAAAACGTACGACACTATTACAAAGCAAGCTTTTTAAAAGTGTACTTAAGTATGTTCAGAAGTCACTTACGTGGCCTTTTATTTCATTAATATTATATTATCTGCAACTACAGTTTTTGAAATATACTACAAGTACACATTCAGTACAATTAAAGGAGTAGTTCACTTCCAGAACCATAATTTACAGATAATGTACTCACCCCCTTTCATCCAAGATGTTCATGTCTTTCTTTCTTCAGTCGTAAAGAAATTAAGTAAAGGATTTCTCTCCATATAATGGACTTCTATGGTGCCCGGGAGTTTGAACTTCCAAAATGCAGTTTAAACGCAGCTTCAAAAGGCTCTAAACGATCCCAGCCGAGGAAGAAGGGTCTTATCTAGCGAAATGATGGGTCATTTTCTAAAACAAATTACAATTTATATACTTTTTAACCTCAAACACTCGTCTTGTCCAGCTCTGTGTGAACTTCAAGACAGTTACGGTATGTGGAAAAACTCCCATCTCATTTTCTCCTCCACAAGATGAGCGTTTGAGGTTAAAAAGTATATACATTTTTATTTTTTTATTCCAGTAAATTGTAATTTGTTTTAGAAAATGACCCATCGTTTCGCTAGATAAGACCCTTCTTCCTCGGCTGGGATCGTTTAGAGTCCTTTGAATCTGCACTGAAAATGCATTTTGTAGTTCAAACTCGCGGGCACCATAGAAGTCCACTATATGGAGAAAATTCCTGAATTGTTTTCCTCAAAAAACATAATTTCTTTACGACTGAAGAAAGAAAGACATGAACATCTTGGATGACAAGAGGGTGAGTACATTATCTGTACATTTTTGTTCTGGAAGTGAACATAGCAGGGTTTTCTGCATGTGTCTAATGTGAATAATGCTGTTCTGTCTGGCAGGAATGGTGGATATCGCACGTCAGACTGTTGAGTTCCTGTATGAAGAGAATGGAGGTATTCCTCGTGACCTCTACCTTCCAACCATCGAGGACATCAAAGATGAAGCTAATAAGTTCACCATTGATAAAGTGCGCAAAGGTCTGTGTGAAACACACGTCGTCTGAGATTCTCTGCCCTGTCCTGTTTTTGTATATTGTTTAGATGGCACATTCAGTTTTCACCATTTTAGTCAGCTTTCAGCAGTTTGAATTACTTGTAAATAAAGCTTAAATACATCATAACGTAATTTATGTATATGAACTGTGTAAAAATTCAACATTTTTGCTGCAGTAAGAGGTTAAGAGTGTTGCTGTTTTTCCCTCAGGTTTGACAGTGGGCATCCGCAGCCCAGAGGGGAACAACACCAGCAGCAGCACAGGCGGCACAGCCTTACCGAAGTTTGCCATCCGGGGCATGCTGAAGACCTTCGGCCTGCATGGAGTCGTGCTCGACGTCGACTCTGTGAGTATCTGCATCAGTCATATAAGGGTTTCCAAATGAGTATGTCTAACAGAGCACACAGGCAAAAAAGAAAACAGTCAAAATTTCACAAAAAAGAAGAAATTGTGTCATTTTATTATATAAATTGTAGTAATATATTTTGAAATTTGAAAGTAATTTAAGCCTTAATACTTTTTGCATATTTATGACAATTGATTCTATGCACCTTCGTGTTTTATTCATAATTTGATTTAATATAATTTATTTTATTTATCTATTCTGTTCATTTTTTATTTCCATAACATTAGGATATAATGAGAATCATTCAGATTTTGCACTTTTTTTTCTATTGAAATCAGCATAAGGCAATACAATATTCTCATGATTTAATGATAATAACGTGAAATACTTTTAGATATAATATAAATAGATTTTAAACAATATAATTTTAGACACATGAATGTAAATATTTTTTTGTAACATTGAAATAGACCAGACATGTTCTTTGCTGGCTTATTATTATTATTATTATTATTATTATTATTATTGACTCTTGTATGCATTTGGTTGGTTAATTAATTAATTATATTTTTGCAATTTTGATCATCAAAAAAATCTGCAAAAGTCTGATTTTACTAGAATTAAAAAAAATTAAATTTGAAAATTAAAATATTATTGAAAAACTTTGCATATTCATGAATATTGTGTTTGGATGTTTTATTTTATTTTTTATATTTTGGCAATTTTGATGATTTTTGGACATTGAGAAGCATTCTTACACAACAATAGTTTTTCTAGTAAAATCAGCAAAATGATGTATTAATACTTAATGATGTATAAATACTTAACATTAAGTGATATAGACATATACATGTAAATATTTTTGCATTTTTTTTCCCACAACATTGAAATAGTCCATACGTGTACTTTGCAGGCTGTGATACTCATTACATCCACAGCCTTTTAACTTCTTTTAAATGCACCTGTTTCAAATACAGCCAATCTTAAACTTCACTGATTTGTGTGCATTCAGGCCAATGAGCTGGTGCAGGTGGAGACGTATCTCCGCAGCGAGGGAGTGTTAGTTCGGTACTGGTACCCCATTGAGATGCTGGAGAGGCCGCCAGCAGGATCCCGCAGGGCAGCAGCGAACGGCCTGGTGTCTCTGGACAGCAGCAACATCCAGATTCATCGGTAATGCATTTATAGACACATTTCTTATCGTGGATTCAAATATGTCAGGTTTTTACTGAAAGAGTTCTCCTTTTAAGCACCATATTTTCACGTGTTTCAGGGAGCTGCTGCGCTGTGAAAGTGGTCTGGCGCGTCTGTACTGCCGCATGGCATTGCTCAACATCTTTGCTCCCAAGAGCCCTCACACATTCACACGTCTCTTCCACATCCCCGCCGTGAGAGACATCACACTGGAGCACCTGCAGCTCTTGTCCAATCAGCTGCTGGCTCCACCTCTGCCAGGTGATGTCATACGAATAATTTAAAGAGCACAGGTTGCCAAATTGTTTGGTCCAATTTCCAAATTTACATTTGACATTTTAAAGGAGTAGCTCACCCAAAAATGAAAATGTCAGGCCATCCAAGATGTAGATGAGTTTGTTTCTTCGTCAGATTTGGAGAAGTGCAGCATTGCATCACTTGCTCTGCAGTGAATGGGTGCCGTCAGAATGAGAGTCCAAACAGCTGATAAAAACATCACAATAATCCACACCACTCCAGTCTACCAGTTAATGACTTGAGAAGCCAAAAGCTGTGTGTTTGTAAGAAACAAATCCATCATTGAGGCGTTTTAACTGTAAACTGTTGCTTCTGGCTAAAATGTGAGTTCATAATCCATAATAAAGCTTCCTCCAGTGAAAAAGTCCATCTCCTGTTGTCTCTCACATCAAAATCCATCCACATATTTGTTTAGAACTGTTTAGGACTGTTTTGGCTTGTAAACGGTGCTTGATCTGTGCAGATTTCTCTCCTGATTCAGACGAGACAACATTTTTTTTCACTGGAGGAAGTGTTATTTATATGGATTACGGTCTCGTATTTTAGTTAAAAACATCTTAATGATGGATTTCTTTCTCACAAACACACAGCTTTTGGCTTCTCAAGATGTTAACTGATGGACTGGAGTGGTGTGGATTATTGTGATGTGTTTATCAGCTGTTTGGACTCGTTCTGACGGCACCCATTCACTGCAGAGCATCCATTGGTGAGCAAGTGATGCAATGCTACATTTCTCCAAATCTGATGAAGAAATAAACTCATCTACATCTTGGATGGCCTGAGGGTAGTTTCAGCAAATTAATTTTGGGGTGAACTATTTCTATACATGCTAGGAAATAAAAAAACATAAAATGACCGAAGTGTATTCATCAGAATAAAACCCACTTTTCTGTATTTGTTTATTTCCCTTTGGCGTCTGTAGATGGCAGAATCAGTTCAAGCTCTATTCTGCTGGCTCAGTCTGTCCTCCACGAGCTGCAGGGTAAGTGCTGCTCCCCGACGGAGCTCTTCTATCAGGGAAACGCTCAGAGCATCCGTGAGTGGCTGACGGTGGCCATCAGCAGAGCCCTGCATCAGGGCGAGGACAGCCTTCTCGAGCTCACTAAACAGATCTGCTGTTTCCTTCAGGTACTAACACCTCAAAACTTATTTGTGCTCACTTATCAGGATTTACCTCTACAGGATATGTGGTTATTTTAAAAATCATGATTTTTTTTTTTTTTTTTTTTTTTTACAATAAAAGTGATTGGCAGAAAGCAGAGATCAATGTTATTTAAGTATTGTTGATATACTAATTTTAATAGTTTTTATTAATATTTTAAATTAGATTTTATTTTTATATTTTCATTTTCATTTTAGGTGAAGTTTGAGTAATTTAGTTCATTTTATATCTATAGTTTCTATTAAATGAGAAATGTTGGTAACTAGCTATACATTTTTAGTTTATTTCAGTTTAATGTTTATTTTATTTCATATAATGACATTTTTTATGGTTTTAGTTAATGATAATAACCCTGGTAGAGTTAAAAAATTTTGCAAAAAAAAAAAAACTTTTCCAAAGGAAAAATGACCGAAGAGCCTGCTTAAAAAAATAAAACTTTTATTTCCTTCAATATTATTTATTTGATCTTATTTTATTTATTTATTTATTTATTTTGTATTTGGAAAGACATCTATAATTTAGACATTTGCAGTTATCGGAGCATTTTTGAGTACATTATAAATTACTTTGCAAATATTCATGGCAAATTGAACATTATATTCTGTGATATTTAAATTTATCCAACAGAAAAAGTGCACTTTCTAACTTTTTTGCACTAAACTGTGTCAAGAAACATAGTCCTGAAAGTGCGTTCTGTTAAACTATTTTTAGTTGTTCTTGTGGTTATGTGTTTTTACGCTTGCTGAACATTCAGAGTGCTCCAGAGCAGTTCGCACTGGAAGAGTTTCCCATCACAGAGTCCAAGGTCAGCATGGATGTGAACTTCCCTGGTGCTGCGTTTGTGGTCGTCTCTTGCAAAGAGAGCCAGCTCAGCTGCCGCAAAGAGTGAGTTCATATTGATTATCTGATAATACTATTAGCTGGTTATAACTCAAAGACATCACTACATTAGCAGGGTTCCCGCGGGTCCTTAAAAAGTCTTAAAATGTCTTAAATTTACTTGTATCAAATTTAAGGTCATAAAAAGTCTTAAATTGTACTAGAAAGTCTTAATTATGATTTCTAGGTCTTAAATTTGGGTACAGACCAGAATCGCCATACAGTTTAATGTGACGATAAAACTTCAAAAGGCTATAAATAAATATGAGCGCTGCATGATTCAAAGTCCGGTGCTGCGCTGCTTTGTGTTCTGCTGTTACCGCGGAAACAGTTCCGAAAGCGCCTCCTGCTGGCTTAGAATGAATGTGCATGTTCTATAAGGCTGTTGTTGTGAGTAGGGTATTCATGCATTACTGGAGGCTGTAGTTTCAGAACCAGATTTCTAGGACCCTATAGTTTATTTTTTATTTATTATTATTATTATTATTATATTTATTTTTTTGTATCTATTATGTCAGGTCTTCCAGCCAGTTCTATCAAACCTTTACAATTAATCCAGAATATGGCAGCATATTAATTTTTAATGTGCCAAAAAGAATGTAAGAAAGAATGAAGAATGTCACACCTCTGTTTATCAATTTGCACTGGCTACCAATAGCTGCTCGCATAAAATTCAAGTCATTGATGTTTTCCTACTAAACCACCACTGACTCTGCACCCCTTTACCTGAATTCAGTTCTTCAGACTTATGTGCCTCTAGAAGCTTACATTCTGCAAGTGAATGTTGCTTTATTGTCAGGGCCGGCGCCAAGGGGGGGCATTCGCGGGCCGTGCCCCCCCAAACGAGTTACTGTGCCCCCCCCCCCCCTTTCCATCCTCTCCCCTCCTTGCTGAACGTGATCGATTACGAAAGCGAAAGTGAAACCGATAAAACAGCGCACATAAGAAAGCGACTGCACGCTTTAGCAAGCGTCAACAACTGCACGCGATCACAGAGTGCACGCTTCCCACCCGAAACAAAAACGTTCTTTTTATTTATTATACAAATAACAAAAGCAAAAAAGGCCTGTAACACTAGCTTGCTCTATTCTTTTTCTATTCTGTCTGTTTTCTTTGTATTTATTATATAATTAAAAAATAAACCTTGCTATGTGTACTGCGTTAGGCTAAATGAGACTTTATAGCACTTGCATATCGTTGCTCTTTTGTTGAATTTGATTGGTTCCAGTGTCCTCATTTGTGAGTCGCTTTGGATAAAAGCGTCTGCTAAATGACTAAATATTAGTGGCTCATACTATTTTATAGCACTTGCTATTCAATTCTGTATATTATTATTTTTAAGGAATTATAGTTGTTTAATTGTATACACTTAATTATTGTCCTAACCAACTCCTAACCCTAAACATACCCATTGGTAACCCTCTTAAAATATTTAACCTTATTTATTTAAATATATATATATATATAAATATATTAATTATTTTTCCAGTCAGAAATTATTTTTTAAATTCAGTTTTCTTGGAAAGAAAGACTTGTGTATGTGCAAGACTTCAGTTTATTAGCCACGGCGCTTCACGTCTGATGTGTGACCCACTTAAAGTGCAGTAAATGGTAAAACAATTGCGGTACAAATTAGTGTGATTATTAGTACTTTAATAAATGTAAAATAATTTGAATACAAATACTAATTTACAACATCCAGCAGCACAATGAACTGTTTTGCACAGCTTAATAGGCTAAATGGAGATTGCGGACACCCCCTCACACGCTCAAGTTCATGCTAGCATGCTAGCTTACATTAAAAATAAGATGGAAAGATAAAAAATGAATAGTTTCCATGGATCTAGTCTTTGCATCTGTTTGTTTGATGTTTGAATCAGGTCTCCTCTGTTGGAATAGATGGCACTGTCCCAAAAAATAGGGTCCTATGCAGTCCTAGAACTGCAGCGTCCCGTATTGCAGGAACATTGGGTTGTTTTTGTTCAGACCAATGTGAAAATGACCTATGGTTTTACCCTGCAAACACGCAGAGCTGTAAATGTGAACTGGTGGATCGAAAAGAATAATATTAATATAATAAATACTTAAAAGACAGTTTAAAGGCTGAAATGTGAAGTGTATCATTTTATAAAACTTTTTGTTTTTGTGAAAACGTCTATCTGAACTGTAAATCATGCTTTTTACAGTAATTTACAGTTTAATAGTTTCCCATTGACATTGCCCTACCCCGCGCATATGGTATTAATTTTATTTGTGCAGGTCTTAAAAAAGGTCTTAAAAAGTCTTAAATTTGAGCTTAAAAATCCTGCAGGAACCCTGCATTAGGCAGTGTTCTCTATGGATGTCACAAGAACATATTTCTACATGACCTGTTTTTGCATCTTACTTTCATTAAGCAGGGAGTTTTGCAGCGCAAGACTACTTATTTCAAAAGAGCAAGAAAAATGTTTTGCATGTGATGTTTTTCTCTTAGCTCCTCTCTATATAAGGCCCCTTGGACTCGTGTAATGGTGTATGGACTTGGTCATAAGGTGCGACGAAACGGCCAGCTGAATCTGATGGAGGCAGTGTGCTACCCGCTGGACGCCTCCCCGTCCAACACAGGACTCACCCCTCCACCCACAGCCAACCAGTATCCTAGCATCATCATCCCCAATGACAAAGTGCATGTCAAACTAGGCATGTCAAATACATGTTACATTGTTACATACATTTTTGGATATCAGCTACTCATAATGTTCTACTTGTTCAATGCATATGAAAATGTTTTGTCTTGGCAAATATACAATAGTGAGCAAAGCAGCCACTTAAATCAGCATCTGGGGCATCTCTTGTGAAGAAAGTATGTTTAATTATATTGGATGTGCACTTCAAATCTTGTGTGTATACAAAAAAAAAAATTGTATTTGCAAAGAATATAATATTTTAAAATTTGCACTTTTAAAAAGTGCACTTTGTAATAATGTCAAATAATGTCAAGTTTTACTTTGAAGTGCTTTTGAAATAGTTTTAAAAATCTTTAGTTGTACTTTTAAAGAAGTACACTTATTTTGATGTGTTGACTAACATAATAAAGCACATGTAAAGTACTAGATTATATTTTCTTTCAATGTTATATTACATTGAAGGTTAATATATGTGACCCTGGACCACAAAACCAGTCATAAGGGTCAATTTCCAATTTCCATAAACAAGCCTTCCATTGATGTATGGTTTGTTAGGATAGGACAATATTTGGCTGAGATACAACTATTTGAAAATCTGGAATCTGAGGGTGCAAAAAATCTAAATACTGAGAAAACTGCCTTTAAAGTTGTCCAAATGAACTTCTTAGCAATGCATATTACTAATCAAAAATTAAGTTTTAATATATTTACGGTAGAAAATTTACAAAATATCTTCATGGAACATTATCTTTACAAAATATCCTAATGATTTTTGGTATAAAAGAAAAATCAATAATTTTGACCCATACAATGTATTTATGGCTATTGCTAATATACCCCAGTGACTTAAGACTGGTTTTGTGGTCCAGGGTCACATATTTTAAATGCACTAAATTGCAACTTCATAGTTATATATGTGTTATTACAAATATATTTAAATTCATGACTTATAAGTTTCTATAGAAATGACATTAAACCATATTTAACTTTCCCATAAATGATTGTTTCATATTTCAAAGACAGTAGAATAAAGATGTACTTAAGTCCTACTTAAGTGGGTCAAAAAAGCAGTCCGAAGTTCTGGGTTTAACGTTTAAACTATTTTCATTTACTTGGAAATTAACATTCAGTTGGCACTTAAGCATTTTCTTTTAAAATATATTACTTCCGTAAAGTACTTGTTTTAGAAGTGTGCTAAAGTGTAGGCTGCATGCGCAAAGTCTAGTGTGACTGCAGCATAAGATCAGTAAGATACACTTAGAAAATAGAGGGTGATTTTTCCATTTAATGGCATATTTAACTCATATTCTGGTCACTGTCTGCAGGTGTATCTCCCCCTCCTGGTGCAGTGCTGGTATTGCACTCGTTGCCTCTTGAATTTCCCTTGGCCATGGCCTTTGCTGAACAGCTGCTAACCTACACCATAGGGGAAGCCATTGACCGCTCTGAGGATGAGCTGGACACTGTGCCCACTTCTGTGCTTATGCAGGTTGTAGAGTTGCTGGGTAAGAAATGTTCATTTAAATTTCCCTGAGGATTAAAGGGGTGGTTGATTGCGATTTCACTTTTTTAACGTTAGTGTGTAATGTTGCTGTTTGAGCATAAACAATATCCGCAAAGTTGCGGCGCTGAAAGTTCAATGCAAACGGAGATATTGTCTTTTGAAATTCTGGCAGTGTAATCCCTACAAAAACGGCTCGTAGGGACTACAACGAGTTACTTCCCGGGTTTGTGACATCACAAACCCAGATAAACCCCGCCCCCGGGAACGTGCAACAAAGGGGGCGGGGCCATGCTGTGCTGCTTTAGAGAAGAGGAAGAAAACTAGGGGTGCACGTAAAAATCTATTCATATATGAATCGCGATTCTGTCTTCTAACGATTCTAATGGATTCACAAGTTTCAAAATCATTGTTCTAAAGCAGCGGTTTTCAATCCTTTTCCTCGCATTCCCCCGCTCTGCATCTCTCTCTCTGTCTCTCTCTCTCTCTCTCTCTCTCATTCAGATCAGCTCAGCTCCAACAATCAAGTGTTCCATTTATACACTTATTTTCACATAGCTATGAGAAGCATTAAACATGTGGTTGCCGTGCTGTATTAAAGCTTTAATCAGAATAAAGCCATGTATTAATAGCTAACAGTAGCATTTACAAATAACAGAGCATCTAAAAGTATGAGACAACAACAAACAAAAAACACATACCATTAAGAGCCGTGCTTGCACAGGTTCTGCGCGATCCTCTTCACTAATATCCTCTGCGTCTCAATCGGGCTCAAATTGATAAGAAATGTAGACGACGCCATTGTTTACAATACAACCAGAGCACATGCCGCTGAGCTGAGGGGCGGGACGTTTAGACGCGCACTAGAGCCAGTTTAGCCAATCACAACACACTGGACCAGCTAACCAATCAGAGCCCATTGCATATTTCTGAGGGAGGGGCTTCATAAAAGCAGGAAGTGATCAGCGAGTTTGTAGGAGAAGAGAGAGCGGTGTGGAATAAAGGTAAATTATGTGAAAAATAATGCCTTTTTTTCTTTTTTTTTTAAACGAAGCATTAACACGTTAGACTGCACCCCATAAACACAATTAAGCCTAGAAAAAAAAAACAGTCAACCACCCCTTTAAATGAAACACACTAGTAAATCTTCCCATGCAGTTTCTTTTTTTCAGCATCACACTTGCTTTATCTGTGTTTAGGTGGGCTTCTGTGGACCACCGATCTTGCTCCATGCATCAAGGAGCTGATCTTCCACTTGCTTGCAGAGCTTCTCCGCAAGATCCACGCCTTCGAGCGTCGCAAAACCCCCTCGGGTCTGTCTAGCCACATTACATTGCTTCTCAATCCTTGCCTAACAGTCCTTATGGTTCTTCAAACCGAACTACGAAAACTTTACGACCACGAGACCCAAAGTTGGGGGCTAGTTAGTGGAGGTTCCTGCACTTCCGCAACTGGTAGCAGCGGAGCGCTTGCCCTAGCTGCCGAACGGAGCCGTTTTTCAACTTACTTCCATGCCTTGATGGAGGTGTGTCTGGCAGTCGCTGAAGTGACTCTGCCGCTCAGTACAGGTGCAGGGACATCAACAATAGGCGTCCCCTTGTCTACAAGTGCTGCCAACTGTAGCGATTCTTCATCTTCTTCATCATCCTCCCCAGGCCAGACGCCCCAAAGTCCAAGCTTGCTTTCAAAGCGCAAAAAGGTGAAGCTGAAGCGCGAACGGGCAGCGGTCACAGTTGCATCGGCAGCTGCCGTCTCAGGGAAACATGGTTCTGGAAATGGAGCGAGACCATCAGAATGTGATAGTGCTTTACTAAACATGGCCGGAGGGAAGCCAGAGGACATGTTATGGTTTCATCGTGGGCTGACGTTACTCTTGATTTTACGGCACCTTGCTAACAAGGACCCGCAAGGTCTGGGTGTCACTGAAGATGCGGTTGCAGATGCTTGCCAAGCCTTGGTTGGCTCCACTGCTCACAGTCGTTTGCTCGTGCTCTCAGGAATCCCGTCTCACTTGGAGGAATCCGTGGTGCGCAATGCAATCCGAAGGGCTTGCAACGCGCATGGTGGTCTCTTCAAGGATGAGATCTTTATTCCGGTTCAGGAGGAAGACCCTAAAAAAGCCAAAGCTGAAACTTCAGGTATTGCCCAAGATGCAAAGCGAGATTGCACTGCAGGAAGCCCAAATAGCAACTGCGCAGCGCCAGCGATGAGTGCCTCGGCTTCAGCGAGCCAGACCTTGGTCTCTGGCTCTTTACAGGGAGCTTCCAGGGCTGAGCTGCTGGTGAACCAAGAGCTGGTGACCCCTCAAACAGCACCTTCCCAGCCACAAGTACCGCTGGATCCCCACACCGTCTCCAGTCAGGAGAGTCTGGATGTGTCTCTTTGTAGCACAGGAAGTCAAGGTAGTCTCGGCAGCATTGGGGAGCAGTTGGACAGCGGTGCGACGTCAGTCTCTGATGGGAGCTCCATGTACACAGTCGCCTCGCCAGACATCCATGCCAGTGTGACACGACCGATCAAAGGCTATGCTGTCATAGAGGTGCGTCGGACTGGCAACAGTGATTATAATATGATTGTTGCTTGCATCATTATAACTATTGTTCATACTTAGAGTCAAATTAGAGTTGTTGTTTTTGTTATTAGGAGAGTATACTGTGCTCATATTTCAGATTCATTTATTTTACCACTTGCGGTGCATTATGTTGCATTTTTTTAATGATCAGTTTCAGCCATTAAGTTTTTGCCAAGGCTGATATATCGGCTATTCTTTAGCCTATTTTATTTAATTGTTATCAGTTGCTAAGTTTTTGCCAAAGCTGATACATTGGCCGATATTTGGCATTGTTTGTTAATTATCAGTATTTGCTGTTATGTTTTTTCCAAGGCCAATATATCGGCTGATATTTAGCCTTTTTTAATTATCAGTATTGTTACATTTTTGCCAAAGCTGGTATATCGGCCGATATTTGTCATTGTTTGTTAATTCTAAGTATTGGCCATTACGTTTTTGCATTGTTTGTTAATTATCAATATTAATAAAAATATCAATATTGGCTGTTAAGTTTTTGCCAAGGCCGATATATCAACCAATATTTAGTCTTTTTTAATTATCATTATCGGTCGTTAATTTTTTGCCAAGGCTGATATATCAGCCGATATTTGGCCTTTTTTTTGTTATAAGCATTGGTAATTTTTTTCATTATTTCGGTTTACCTCTACTTTAGATTTCTTGAGACATGAGTTGAATGATATCTAGTATTGATCATCTGTTGTATTGCAAGGCCAATATATGGGCTGATATTTGGCATTTTTTAATTGTCAGTATAGGCCATTAAGTTTTTATCCAGTCTAATATATATCGGCCAATATTTAGCCTTTTTTAATTATCAGTATTGCTTGTTAAGTTTTTGCCAAAGCTGATATATTGGTAGATATTTGGCATTCTTTGTTAATTATCAGTATTGGCCCTGAAGTTTTTCGCCAAGACCAATATATCGGCCAATATTTAGCCTTTTTTAATGATCAGTATTAGTTAAGTTTTTGCCAAGTCCGAAATGTCAGCAGATATTTAATAGGGATGGGCGATATGGGCTTAAAAATATATCACGATATTTCTGGTATTTATTGCGATAACTATATCAATGACGATAATTCAGGGAATCCTGTTTCCTTAGAGAAAAGTATTATCTTTCCTATTTTTAACCCAAATAGGGTGTTAAGAGCATTACTGAGTACACATAATGCAATGACTGTTTAATTCATACTGGAAGCCGGAGGGCGCCCTTGCGCAGAAACTACACATATCTATAGCAGAAGTAATACTACTGACGGTGCTCCATGAAGGTATCCAGTTATAGCTGAATAAAACGCACAATGGAGATAAGAGAAATTTTGACCAATGAAACTTGAAGACAATAAACAAACGATTTTACAAAATATATGGTTTATCTGTGTTCTTCAATCTTGGGTATTTTTATAAGAAAAGTAGCCTGTATTTATAATGCAATGCTAATCGACATAGCCTTTATCACTGTATATAATACTATCATTCTGTAATATGAAACCACGTCTGGTCACAAAAAGAAGTATTTCAAACACTCGACTATGTTATTAAGTTAATTTGGAGAAAAAGCATGTCAATAAATTATATCTTTGTTGGACAACAGGTTTGCAGAACTGTATCGCACACATACTGTACTACATTTAAGACCGATGTTTTTGTGCACTGTATACAGCCCTAACCAAACCAGTTACAGATTGTAAAAGGAGCTCGAGCTCATCATTTAGCGATATACTCCTCGTCTGCCTTCCGCGATGTCGCTCTGCACTGTCGCACACACAAATATGTCAACAACTAGACTTTATCGTTATTATCGCGGGAAGACTAATTCTTATCGTGGGGAGAATTTTTACCGGTATATCGCCAACGATAAGATATCGCCCATCCCTAATATTTAACCTTTTTTTTAATGATCAGTATCGTCGTTAATTTTTACCAAGGCTAATATATCAGCTGATATTTGTCCTTTTTTAATTTTTAGCATTGGTCTGTGATAAGTGCCAGAAGCAGGACTTTTATTTTGACAGCACTGAGAATGCCGGTGCTTGAACATTCTCAATCTTCATTAGTTTACTTTTTTTATTTAACAGTTCTAATAAATTAGACAGTCTTTAAGAAGATCTCATAAATATTAAATTCTGCGTTAGCAAACGTTAGTGCCACCTAGTGGTACAAAATATAACAAATTATTTAAATATGCTTAGAACTTTTTTTGATTAATTTAGCTAAAAAAAACTTTCAAACTCTTCCTACTGCGTGTATCACATCTTCACCAGATTTTCAGACGATGATAAAACACATCTAGAGCACCCTAGCAACTGCATAACAACACATTTAGCAACCACTCGCGCATTATCTATTTTGTGAAAGAAATTACCAAATACCAAATAACGCTACCTTTTTTTTGCTTTTGTTTTACAGGTAAGGGCACGGGCTCAAGTAGAGAAGATTCGGGCCAGTCTTTTTAACAGCAGTGATCTCATTGGCCTTTCCAATCTGGAAAGAGAGGAGGAGCTAATGGAGATGACCAATGAGGAGATCCTCACCGCCTCCAGTGTAAATCAGAGTTTATTTGACACACAAGGGAGTTCTGCCCTGGAGGAGTACTTCCTTGATAAATCAATCAGAGGTTCGTTGATTTCTTTATCACGGAATTTTTAAAGTATGTTAGTTTATTCTGTAATTCTTTTTTCAAGGTCTTACTTTAACTTGATATCAGGTTTAATTTTCTTTTCTTTGTTCTTGTAGGAGATAAATTGGTTCCTGAAGCACGTGATGTGCTGACAGACATCTTTAAGAGCTGCATATACGCAGAGCAGGTGCTGAGCACCATACCAACAAAACCAGTGAAAGTATCAGACATTTATCTCAGCAAAGAGCAGATCAACTCTCAGACACCAGGAAACCTGCTGCACGTTTTTTTTACACACGTTCGGCCTCCCAAGAAAGTGCTTGATGACCAGCTCACGCAGGTGAAATCCTCAGACCAGTAATTCATTTATTATTATTAAATCACTAATTTATCACAAAATATATTTATTACTTGTTTTTTTTTTTTTTTTTAAATTTGAAAAAAATCTCTACATGGTAATTTTGAGTCCTCCACATGCATTTTGCAAAACGATAATTGAAAAAATTACTGAAAATTGACATACCTAGTTGTAATTCACACACTATACTTTTAACTTTTTCTGTTAGTTTTTTGTTAGCATCAGCTTTAAGACACAGTTGAACAGATGCAAAATATTTGTCTGGACCAAGTTATTAACTTTTCCTTATTGTACATGTAGATTCTCCGTAAATATGGCACAATAAAGCCCAACAAAAACAAGCACAGCAAGGCAGGCAAAGAGCAGCACCAAGGCAAAGTGGTCAGTACAAAAAGACCCATCACCAAACCCCCGGCCAAAGAGAAGTCCATGCTTAACAGTGTTAGGTGAGTACTGACACTGCACTCGTCCTGGCATTCACTAGCGTTTCAGTAGTCAGTGTCCTATAACTCGTAAGTGTAAACCGCCAAAAGATAAACTGTTTGTTTTTTTTTTTTAGTGAATTTATTTAATTAAATATTTAATTAAATCCAAGCATCGTCAGATACATTTTAATTAACCATAATTTTTCATTTGAAATATTTAAAAGCATTTCATCTGCCCTCATAAGATGCATTGTACCAGTGTTATCATTTAGATATGATTATTTTTATTAATAAAAAAAATATTAATTTGTTAATTAGTTTTTATTTTTATATTTTCAGTTATCATTTTATTGTTGTAATAATGTTTTTTATTACATATATTTTTGGCCTTTTTATTAATTTTAGTTTTTTTAATATGTCTGTATAGTTTTTATTAATTTTTTATTTCATTTTTAGTTATTTAAA
Source organism: Tor tambroides (assembly GCA_021397915.2). Taxonomy (NCBI): domain Eukaryota; kingdom Metazoa; phylum Chordata; class Actinopteri; order Cypriniformes; family Cyprinidae; genus Tor; species Tor tambroides. The sequence continues at coordinate 25,024 of JAFVLL020010281.1, forward strand.
CTAAGTGTAAATGAGAAATGTTGCCTTGGTGAGTTGTTGTTTTTTTTGTGTGTTTTTTTAAAAATAAGTTTTAGTTTTAATGGACCATAATATTCCTGCATGGTGTTTTTCCAGAACTGTACTAAGTGAGAAAAAAACAGTCCTTAAGCCAAAATCTCCTGAGAAGACCAAGCCTGATGAAAAAGACCCTGAAAAGTCTCCTGCCAAAAAGCTTGAAGGTTCATTCTGTAACATTCTTGATTTCTGAATTTATTAACAAAATTGTAATACATGGTTTGTTTCGGTGTAAGCTCATGTATCCTAACACCTTATCTTGTATCCCATCAGTGCCAGAAGAGAAGTTTTTGACCTTGGAAGGTTTTCACAAGTTTACTCTAGACAGAGCCAAGCAGGATATCCGCAGTGTTTGGCGGGGGATCCTGGCGTGCGGTTATGACCTGCACTTTGAAAGGTTTGCACCTTCTCAAGAAAAGATTAAGTTAAGATATTTCTTAGGATAACTTCCAAGAAGTTCATAAGATTTTTTTTTTTTGGTCACAACAGACTTGGAATTTCAGGACTTGGGAAACATGTTTTTAATGCACTGTGTATTTTAACTAATTATTTTTAAAGAGCCATTGCATTCATTTAAGACATTGCCAGCTCTATAATGCTCCCGAAAATTGTTGTAATTATAAAATTACAAAACAAGTTTTTATTTGACCTGCATTTGTAGCATTTTTACTGGATTTCAAATTCATCAAAAAAAAAGGCACTTCACGCATTTTCATGACTGATCATGTTTACATCATTACTGTCACTTCAGACAACTTGTGCACATTTCAAGTAGTAATTATTGTATGGTTTAATTACAACAATTAATTTCAAAACACAATAAATTCATTAAATGTTTTACCTTTAGGGATTTAAGACAAGTCAGAGGTTATCCTAACTTTAAGACGTTATTTATGATGATTTTTAAACAGATTCTTTTCAAGAATTTGAAATGACCATAAGAAAAAAGATTCTTAAGAAGAATTTTTGGTGAATTCAAAATATTAGTAACTTTTTTTTCTTAAGTAAGAAAATAGCAGTTAAGAAACATTTTATTCTTTAGAATGTTTTGTTAATCCGGCCCCAAAACGTCCATGCTACTGTATGTTTCTACAGGTCTCTATTGTTCTAGTTTCCTAATTTTTAAATGCCTAGAATAATGAAACACTGAAGATCTTAATGGTGTCAGTATAAAGTACTTCTTGTTTTAGATGCACATGCATCGACTCACGACATGCTCAGAAAGCCAGCAGAAAATGGACCTTTGAGATGGACTTTGCGTTGGTCCAGTTTGTTAACCGTCTCTGCCGACACCTGGCCATCACTCCTGCCCGCTTACATCCTCATGAAGTTTACCTGGACGCCAAGGACACCGCCGACCCCCAGGTCGCATGCTTATTAGGCAAGTGCATCTCCATGTTATGCTGTTAGATTAGGATTATGAGATGTAGCGCGAGCATGTTTTAGCCCCAGTGTGCACTGAAGGTAACTCTGATCACACAGGCGTTCCAGTGGAGAGTCTGCGTCTGTGGTTTGCTTTGCTGCAGTCGCTCAACAGCACGCTGGAGAGCTTCTTCCTGCCGTTAGTTGAGCTGAGGCTGACGCAAACCTATCAAAACAGCATCGCCACGCTTCTGTGCGAGGCCAAAGGTCAGTCGTCGAATAAACAGACACAGGATTGTTTCTTCAGTAGCTAAATAGAAAACTACCAAAAAGTACCATGTTTTTTTTCCCAGGGTAGGCTGGGGAATATATGGATTATTTTCAAATAACCAGTTTATTGTTGTAATGATTTTAATGCGCTTTTTTATTCGGACATTAAGTTTTCCATTTATTTGTGTAACTCAAATGTGTGGCATCTTACATGCTCTAATACCATGGTGCTTTGGACAACCGCATTCTAAATGTTACATATTAAGTACCACAGTATATTATTAAATTACCACGGTATTACTATCTGATACGATCGCTGTACTAAATTACCCCTTTAAAGTGCTTCTTTATAAAGGTGATTTCTCACTATTTTTCATTTATGTAGGATGTTTTGTAATTCTGAGAGAATTTTTGCAATGAAATTAACCAAAAAAAGTAATATTCCCTTGTGTACACTTTCAAAAAGAGTGTTTATTACAGAAATAATATACTTTAAAAGAATATACCCAAGTGTGAACTGCGTGTAATGTTTTCAGACATTTAATTGCATGTTAATTGCAGTTAAATGAAAATTAATTATAGTTTAAATTTATATTAAATGCTTTTAGCTGAACTTTTTACTCACTTAAGTAGGATTTAAGTGCATCATTACATCTATTGTTTTTGAAATATGGTTGAAGTATTGCTGAATGTACTGACAAATGTATTTCTTTTCATACTTTAATGTCATTTCTTTTGAAACTTGTATTTAAATATATTTGTAATTACACGTTTGTAATGATGGTTGCAATTTAGTACTTAAAATATAATACATTTATATGTAAATAACACACTAGAGTTAAAATTATAATCAAGTACAGTACATGTGCTTTAATATGTTACACGTCAAAAAATAAGTGTACTTATTTAAAACATTACAAAAGATTATTAAAATAGAATGATTTAAAGTCTACTTTGAAGTACATTTCATTTTTAATTTGACATTTTTACAAAGGTCACTTTGTAAAGTGTACTTAAGTGTTAAGAAACAGTTATGAAAGTCATTTACCTGACTTTTATTTCATTAATATTACATTATCTGCAAGTACAGTTTTTTAAAAGTATACTTTTAAGATTTGAAGTACACTACAAGTGCACATTCAATACAGTTGAGTACACTTCTTTTTCACAAGAGTCAGTAAATCTTTTTTCTCTTGATCTCGTTTGCAGGCCTGATTTTTTACGACACCAAAGTGACTTTTATGAACCAGGTGCTGAACGCAACCGTCCAGCGCACAGCGGATCACGCCGCTCCTGAGATCACTCTGGACCCGCTGGAGATAGTGGGAGGTAAACCAGTGAAGCGCCGCTCACAGAGACAAGGGTCTGTACCATCAGTTCTTCACTCTTCCCTCTGTGTTTCGCAGGAGAGATGCGTGCAGCAGAAAACACGTACTTCTGCCAGGCGGCGCGTCAGCTGTCCTGCGTGCCCTCGTCTCAGCTGTGTGTTCGGATCGCCAGCGGAGGAGACCCCACCTACGCTTTCAACATCCGCTTCACCGGAGAGGAGGTCCATGGCACCAGTCAGTGTCACGCACCGCTTTCATGCACTAAACACTACATCACAATCACTCTTTCAATGCAACAACCGTTTCTTGTGTGACGTATTCTTTCTGTAATTTTAGTATTATTTATATAGTATTTGTTAGCATTTTGAATTAGCCTTTCTTTTCATAATTTCAGTTTTAATTTTAGTGTTTTAGTCATTTTGTTACGTGATTTTTGTCATTTGTTTTTTTTTGTTTTTCATTTTTAGTTTTAGTCTTTTTAGAACTTAAAATTATTTTATTTCAGTTTAATGCCAAGGCAACAATTAAGTTTTTCATTTAATATTTATATTTTATTTCAGTTTTATTTGCATTAACAAATGATTAAATTATTTAATTTAGTTACAATAAAAATAACAAATACAATAACAATAACACTAGTTGTGGAAAAAAATAACTAGCAAGTTTTAGTATTTCTGTTTAGGTTTACTTTTAAGTTTTAATTTTAGCTGTTTTAGTACTTCAGTGTATTTTATTTCAGTTATTCAGTATATCAGTTTCAAATTTCTTTCATTTAATGTTTTATTTTATTTTATTTCAGTTAGTTTTAATTTACAATAACAACACTATTTGACGAGTAACTAATCATAGCAACACTATTAACATTACATTTACTGTTTTCAACCTTTTTTATTGTATTTAGTATAGATTTTCCTGTTTAAGTTTGATCTGGTCACAGATTGTTCAATCATTAATTGTTTTATTTGCTAGCAAAAAAAAAGAAGTCTATTCATAAATTATAAATTTAATGAATTTTATAGTTATATTTTCTATTTATAAAGTAAAAAAACTTTTTTGTTGTTGCTTATAGTGTACTAAGCCATGATGCAGCTGTACTGCCACCCTGTTCAATATTATTTATGTTGTGCAGTATTTATTAATATTTTGAAATAACTTGTGTTTTTGTATTGGTCAGTTTTAATCTGAAATTTAGTTTTAAGTTTTAGTAATTTTGTTGTGTGCTTTTGTCATTTTTATTATTTATTTTATTGTTACTTTTAATCGTTTTAGTTAATAATAACAATGGCATGAATCCAGTTCATACGCTGCTTTTTCGTGTCATATGTTTTCTCAGGCGGCTCATTCAGGCATTTCTTGTGGCAAGTCTGTAAGGAGCTGCAGAGTTCGGCGCTCTCTCTTCTCCTCCCTTGTCCCAGCGCTGCAGCAAATCGCAATAAGGTGCACTTGCATGTTTGATCTGTTGGAGTTCACAGCATTTTTCCACCTTCCTTTGCTGCAGGATGCTCACAGCTTGACTGGTGTTGCGGATGTGTGTTTTGCAGGGGAAGTACATTCTGACACCGTGCCCCATCACGTACGCTGAAGAGCAGCTGCTGAACTTCTTTGGCCAGCTGCTGGGCATTGCCGTCCGGGCGGATGTGCCTCTGCCTTTGGATCTGCTCGGCTCCTTCTGGAAGGGTTTGGTCGGTGAAGCACTCGACCCAGAATCTGACTTTCGGGAAGCTGACCTGCTCACATACAACTACATCAAGAAGTTTGAGAATGTAAACTATAATTCATATTATATAATGAATAGCCTCCATTTTCTTGAAGCAAAATGTGATTATTTTCTGTCTTTAGAGGGAGTGTAATGTGACACATCACATTGCTTTTTATCATCCCAGGATCTTTGTTTCTGCATTTATTCCTTTAATACCCATGTGAAAAAGAAGGGCACTTAATTGTATTGAATCAATACGCACTTGTAGTGTACTTCCAATCTTATGTTAAAAAAAATAATAATAAATAACTGTACTGCAGATTAGGGTTCTTATAGGAAACTAAAACTGAAATTAAAATAAAATAAAATAAAAAGTTTTTGTTTAAAAGGCAACATTTCTAATTTTTAGTTTAACTTCATGTACTTAAAATAACTAAAATTGAAATAAACATTAATTTAAAAACTATATAGTCATAAAAACTACCAAAAATGACAAAAACACCCAACGAAATTACAAAAAATGTAACAAAAATGAAAATGGAAAATAGAAATACTGATTCAAAATAGTATTATAGCTTATCTCAATGATACTAAAATAGCACTGCTGCACATAATATATTAATGAAATTAAAGGCTGCTTCAGTGACTTAAACAGAGACACTTTTTAAAGTTATAATTTAAATGTACTAAATTGCAACGTCATGATAAATGTGTAATTACAAATATATTTAAATACGTGACATTCAAGTTTTAACAGAAATGCATTAAAGTATGTTTCAGTTTACCATAAATTGTTCATGTTTAAATTAGTGTCCCATAAATTGTGAAATTTCATATAAAAATGTACTCAAGTCCTACACAAGTAGGTCATAAAACACTCTAAAGTTCAGCTAATTGCATTTAATATAAATTTAACTATAATACATGAACATGCAATTAAGTGTCAGAAAACATACATTCAGCTCACATTTAAATATATAATTTCCCTAATAAGTACACTTTTTAAAAGTATGTCGGTGTACTTCTTTTTCACAAGTGTATCCACTTACTGCTTTAATCCTGAACCTGCTGTCTTCTCGTATCGTCGCAGTTGGCCGATGAGGCGGAGCTGGAAGCGTTATGTGCTGAAGTCTCGTCGCAGAGCCACTTGGGCGAGAGCCCGGATTCACCCAGCCGTCCCTGCTGCACGTTCACCTACGTCACCATGACCGGAGAGGAAGTGGAGCTGTGCCATGGAGGATGTGACATCGCTGTCAGGTAGGAGCCATCGACTGACCCATTTAAAGGGACAGTTCACCCAAAAATGAAAATCGTCATCATTTGTTCACCCTCAATTCGTTCCAAACCTGTAAGGGTTTCTTTCTTGTGTTGAACACGAAAGAAGATATTTTGAAGAATGTCTGTAACCAAACAGCTGACGGTAGCCATTGACTTCCACAGTATGAAAAAAAAAATACTATGGAAGTCAATGGCTACCATTTTTGGAGGAATTATACATTTACATACATTTACATTTAGTCATTTAGCAGATGCTTTTATCCAAAGCATCTTACAAAAGAGGACAACAGAAGCAATCAAAACCAACAAAAGAGCAATAATATGCAAAAGAGTAATAATAATAAAGTGCTATGACAAGTCTTGTTTAGCCTAACACAGTACACATAGCAAGGTTTAAGTGTATGTGTGTGTGTATATATATATATATATATATAGAAAAGAATAGAGACAGCTAATGTTAGTTGTTGTTGTTTTTTTTTTAAGAAAAACAAGCAGTTAGAAGACTAATAGAGAGTGCAAGTGATAGAGGGTCGTGTTTTTTTTAATAAAAAGAAAACAAATAGATCAAATAGAATTAGAATAGAGAGTGCTAGAGTGTCAAATAAAGATGCAAGAGATGTCTTTTTAGCCATTTCGTGAAGATCATTCCACCTGGAGGGAACAGTTAATGAAATTCTACCTTTAATACTATTCATGTAACTTAAGTTTTACTTTATATTAGACCAAAAAATGGATTTAGTGTATTTATTGTAGGGATGCTCGAATAAAGAAATGTTAAGTGCTTACTGAATCTTTTGGAAAGTCAGTAGATAGATGATCTGTAATGCATGTATTTTCAGCTGGGAGAATAAGGATGTGTATGTGCGAGCGGTGCGGGATCTGCGCCTGCGGGAGCTGCAGAATGAGGAGTGTATGTCGGCCGTCCGCGCCGGCCTGGGCTCCATCATACCGCTGCAGCTGCTGACCTTACTGAGCCCCGCTGAGGTGGAGCTGCGCACCTGCGGCCTGCCCGACATCAACCTGGAGTTCCTCAAGGTCAGACAGTCAACCACTCAACTCAGTCTCCTGTTCTTTCTTTCATTTGCAGCTTTGAAATTTTACTGCTTGCCTTCATCTTTGTTGACTTGCTTCTAGTCGCTCGTGAAAAAGAAGTGGACAAAAAGAGAGAGTTCACATAAAAATGAAATTTGATGTTAATTTACTCCCCCTTAGGCCATTCAAGATGTAGGGGACTTTTTATCTTCAGTAGAACAGTAAAGAAGATTTTCAGCTGAAACCGTGGTCCTTGGTGATTCATAAAATGCAAGTCAATGGCTGCCGTCACTTTGAGAGTCAAAAAAAGCAACACAAGGAACACAAAATAAATACCTGTGGATTCTGATGATATATTGAGGGCTTATGAAGTGAAACGATCGGTCTGTGCAAGAAACTGAACGTTATTTAAAATATTATTACCTGTAATCCAGAGCCTCAGGAATGATGAACTGGGTCATGAATGAATCATTCTTTTGAACCGGTTCTTTTTGGTGAACTAGTTGAACCAGTTCACAAAATCAGACTGAATCGTCTGAAACAGTTTGCAGCTCAAACAGCACAGATCTACAAGTTACTCAATCAAAACTCACTTTCAGACGCCTGACAGTCACTCCGACTCAAAATGAGCCGAAATAGCAGTGTATCTGATCCTGTGATATGTAACGTAAAATACGTAATATATATTTCATTTAAAGAAATAGTTTAATTTAGCTCAAAGGGAATCATTTATGATTTTACAGGGAATTTGGACAGCATCGCTGTTTCACGGCTGATCACTGAGGCGGCAGCGATTCACTGAAGGATCCGTATAACAATCAACTCTGCACTGGATATTAAAATCCAAAATATAGTGAAAACAC
>JAFVLL020010282.1:0-34263 GCA_021397915.2 Tor tambroides
CCACGATGTTCTTCAGATAGATGATGAAGTGAGATTTACTGGGGATTCGGAGGAACACCCATGCTGCCAGGCTGTTCAGCGATAAGCCCAGGATGAAGAGGATGGTGTAGAGAAGAGGGAATACGGTTGTTTTCAGAGCGCTTTCGCGAGAACAGGCGTCTGTCGACTCATTCTTGACGGTTTTGTTGGAGTTAGTGTCTATGACGAGTGCCATTGCTGTTGTGAGCTCCATGGATGTGCAGCTTCTGTCACATAAAACACACACTTGCTATGTTTAGAATTGCAGAACTGCAGGCAATATCAGCCACAATTTTCAACATATTCTTCTTGACTCATAGTCAAGTGTATAAGTGTATAACACAAAGCATTTACAGCGGGTAAAATAAGTATTGAACACGTCACCATTTTTCTCTGTAAATATATTTCTAAAGGTGCTGTTGACAAGGAATTTTCACCAGATGTCGGTAACAACCCAAGCAATCCAAACATACAAAGAAAACTAAACAAATAAGTTCAGAATTAAGTTATGTGTAATAAAATGGAAATGGAAAACTGGTGACGTGTTCGATAGTTTTTTTTACCCGCTGTATTGCTGAATATGTTACTACTTTACTTTATTGTTTATTTTTACAGGGACAATGCACAATTAAATGTAATTGCACCAGAATCATGGCACCTTATTTCTAGCAACTAAAGCAAGCTGGCAATAATGTTTTACATTCAGAGCTGTCAGGGTCAGTTTGGTGGAAATTTCAAGCTTCTGTAATTCCTATGCCTGTAACAAAGAAAAGAAAGTCTGATTACTATTGTGACAGATATGCTATTTGTTTTACAGTTTTCTATGGAACAGAAAAAGCTTGATGGCCTTTTCCCTTGGATTACAGTGTTTCATCATCTACAGTAGATAGTGTACATGTTAGAGGTCATTGTTTTAGAACATTGAAGTGATTTTAGAAGAATGATACTTTCTTAAAGACTTTATCCTCACATTACAAATGTAATATCAATACTACTACTACTACTATTTATTCATTTATATATCTATGCAATATTACAGTATTTGAATTATTTAATATATGATGTACAATATTAAACATTTGAGGTAACCAGTAATTATAATGAAAATACTTTTTTTTTTTTTTTTTTAATTGCATCTAAAGGAGTGGAGAGTAAAAGAGGTTAATAAATGTATTAATCCTAAATAAAGACATTAGTACTCATAACTGCACACTGTAAAGCATTTTGTGTTTCTTGTTTTGAAAGTTGCTTTAAAGTAAAGTTTAAAGTTGTATTATGCAAAATGTAACACCTACCTCAACAATATGCCAGGATAAAATGTGATGAGTTTTACTTGAAATAAGTCTAGAGTCATTTGCGTTACAAATGTAATCTCAATACTACTATTTATTTATTTATTTATTACACATTTGAGGTAACCAGTAATTATAATTAATGTACATTAATTTAAAAAAAAAAATAGCATCCAGAGGAGTGGTAAAAGAGGTTAATAACTCTATTAATTCTAAGTAAACACATCCGTACTCATAAATGCATGCTGTAAAACATTTTGTGTTTCTTGTTTTGAAAGTCACTTTAAAGTAAAGTGTCATTGTATTATGCAAAATGAAACACCTACCTCAACAAGATGTCAGGATAAAATATGATGCATTGCTTGACACAGGTCTAGAGGCACTAAATGGTTTTAGGAAACAAGCTTGATTTTAGGGTCTTTCTGAAAGGAAATGAATCTTACTTTCTCCCTTCTGCTTTTTGATTCCTGCCATGCCATGCAGACACAAGGAGAAGTTTAAAAGTTTAAAATGTCTAAAAGCTGCTGTTATGTCAGCTGTGTATTAGTTCAGCATCCTTTGTGCTGACCGAGGCAAACAATGTTTGTGACTCAAAACCTACTGAAAAAAACAACAAAAAAAAATTTGACCCTGAATTTAAATATGTATTTAAATAGCATCAATGTTCATTTTCAAAAATGTAGAACTTTTTAGTCTATGTTGTTTCAAAGCATCTTTACAGAAAATTATATCTTAATGTCTCAAAGCACCCAGTGAGCAGCCAAAGACAACTGTGACAAGAAAAATAAAAAAATAAAATAAACACATGAAGAGTTCAGATGCAGAAGCCTCTAAGTACGTCTGACATTTTTCTTTAAAACTGGCATTTCTTTCTGGCTACTATGTATAGGTTTGTATGTAAGTACTGGTAATTCTGAATGGGTTGAGGCTGGGATTTAGCGCATTTGAAGTGAAAGTACTTGATGAACATATACTATGTGTGGAGAGCATTCACTCAGTATTGTTCTCTCATTTTTGACCAAGATGGCTTTTAGAGGCTTTTGCATTGGAACTCTTCACATTTAGGTTGTGAAAGGAAAATAAATAAATAAATTTAAAAAAAAAAATTCAGCTGGGGGAACTTAACGTCCTCTAGCAGTACAAATAATGAACATATGCTAAATATCATCCTGTTAAACAGTATGTGTAATAAAATTAATGTTATAAAGCTGCCTTCCAAAGATCCTTCAAAAGTTTGTCCACTTGATGGCATGCTAGCTAAGACATACAGCCTTTTAGCATTATGTCTGAGAATCACCCAAAATGTGCAGTTCATTACAAATCATTTAATGGACCAGTGCAAATGTGGTTTTGAGATCATATTTGCTTCAGAAGAAGAAAGACAAATAAAAACAGACAAATAAGTTAATAAATAGAAACACATGATAGCCTTTTATTTGCAGAATAGCGAAGTGAAATGCCAAAACCGTAACTGTTTTATGAGTTTGCAATTTCCTATGAATTCATACAACTTGATTACTGTCATGTAATAAAGTTTAATGTTTAATGAGTTTTGCTCACAAAAAATGGATATTTGCAAACATAAATTGTTATTTTTTTAAACATTGTCCATGGTTGCATGCAGAGTGGCATATGGAGTTGTACTGAATGAAAACAGAGGTGGGTTGCATGGTTTTCACTGGATCGCGGAAAAGTTATTATTCATGCAATTTTTCTTGCGCCATAATTGCTACGTTAATGCACCATCAAAACCATCAAATGCATGATAATGACTAAATACTCAGTATCTCAGGTGAGGGTCACCCTGAACAGGTGGCCAGTCACAGTACTCACACACAGGGCTTTTAACCAAAATATGCTTAAGTAGGCACGCACACACACACACACACACCTACAGATAATTTATAGTGTTCAATTCCCTTATGCTGCATGTTTTGGGATTGTGGGGGAAATATGTATGTGAAGGAAACCCATGCAGACACAGGAAGAACATGCAAACTCCACACAGAAAGACCTCCTAACTCTGGGACTCCAACCAGGGACCTTCTTGCTGTGAGGCAACAACGCTATACTGAGCCACCGCACCATCCCTAACGACTAAATATGTTAATAAAAAAAGAACTGACTAAACTATTATGATTTAACATGTTTTTACAAAAACATGCATGATTAATTATTCCATTTACAAAAATGGGTAATGCATTTTTTTTTCATCATTTAAATAATGCATTCCCTTTCTAACTATATGTTATTGTGTAACCAGTGAAGTCTGCGTTCTCAAATAATATTTAATACACGTTGGGGAAGGCTTTTATGATATAAAAGATATAATAATCAAAAGAGCTTTGCAGTGGAGCAGGAGCATGAGCACACATCTCGCAGCGAGCAAAAGTGAGTTATATGTCACCAATGAGCAGGGACTGACCAATGACAATATCAGGTTAATTTACTTTGCAAGGATTAATAATTGTTCACACATGCTTATAACACTCTCACTTAAACCTTAATGTTATAAAAACAAAAATAGCCAAATCATTAAACTGTTGACAAAACAGTCTGATTCTGCTAGGAAACCAGTTTCCTAATGTTTCTCAGACTTCCTAAAACAGTTTTACCATTCCACATGTGTGCAGTTTATATTAAACTTAAGTCACTGATCTCTATTGCGAAGCTGTAATGAAACAATGTCCCTCACAAAACTGATTTATCAATCTTTCCAAAATCAAGTTAGTGTAATTACACCTTTATTGCATGTACGCACTAGTGTGAGTTTTTCTTGCTTAACAATCAACAATCAACACGTGCATCAAAATGGTGCTGTAGGTGGATGTCTGTCCATTTATTGTAGCTTCTCTTCAATTTTGGTATGATGACAGTCAGTTGGTTTCCATTAAAGCATTTTTGATTTCCCAAGTGAAATAAATGCTCAAGAGAAGTAAATAATTATAAAGTTAACTAAATTAGACATTTTATCTAACATTCCCAAACTCTCTAACATTTTTTTTAATATATCTAACATTCCCAAATTGTGTGGTTAGAAATACAGCTCTCTCTGTCCCAACCGTGGATAGAAGCATAGATTCTTGTTAGTATACTAACACACAGTGCATTCTATGTCTTTCATTCTGACTTAAAATATGTAGACATCTTTTCTCTTTTTTTCTCACTAGGTCCCAGAGTTCATGTTAATGTCACTGTCCATAAACAAACCCAGTAAGCCTTTTTCTACTGTTTTTTAAATGAGAATTTAAAGATATCAACAGCTTCATGTATATCATAACCTGCTCGTGCCAGACAAACTGCTGAAATACTGAAGGTTTGTACAGAAAGGAAAGGAAACATTTGTCTCTTTCCACAGCCCTGGAGGAGGACGTTTCATCTTTCTTTAAATAGACAAAGCTGAGCTATGAAAGCACTGAATGAGTGACCTGTTCACGTGTGAGGTAATTCAGATAGACTGTGAAAACAATGCATGGAAATGTTGCATGAAATTGGCAAAAAGACAAAGACTCTTAATGGTTAATGCATACTCAGTGTCTCGTAACATGGCCCTTACGAGCACATTTTCCCTGGCAGACGGTTAGACTAGTAAAGGCGCATAGAAACCTGAATGAGTAGGCAGGTCTGTGTTTGTTCAGTGTTGGATTACTGCTTCAGCAAAAATGTTGGCAGCTCGCTCTACGAACAGATTTATTTTTCCATAGACCCTTCTCTTTGCTCAACACAGTCTGGACAGAGATTCTTCTTCAGGAATAACTGTAGCAACAGAAGGTAGGGAATGTTGGGGTCAAAATAAATGTTTCCAACTCAGCATATATATAACCCACAGAATCTCATTTTGGCTGAAATCCATTATACATATGCTTGCTCAGACTACCTTAGTATGTACTGAGGTACAGCTGTGCCGATCATAGAGACAGCACAATAAATTCATTTATTCCTGGCAGCACCCGTTTCTGAACTCCTTCTAATCAAACACACCTGATTCAACTCATCAGCCCATTAGCAGAGGCTCCAAGACCTGAAATCAACGAGTCAGACACTGCAGGTCTTAATGCTCAGATCGGATTTTTTGCTGAAATCCGATTTTTTTGTGCTGTTGTTCACATTGTCATTTAAATGTCATTTACTGGTGTGACTGTAAATGCAGACCTTGAGCCAAAAACTCATCACCAAACACCAATGACTTGTACATACACTATATAGACAAAAGTATTGGCACCCCCTTCTTTAGAACAGAAAAATGCACTTCCAAATCTGTGACAACAACGATGGGAACATAATTCATGTATTTAAAAATTGTATTTCCATCTCTGTTGCAACAGTTTTGGAAGTGTCTAAAATGACTGAATCCATATGTACAAGTCATTGGTGTTTGGTGATGAGTTTTTGGCTCAAGGTCTGCATTTACAGTCACACCAGAGCCAGTGTTCAACTGGGATTAGGACTTGGTTTTATGCAGACCAGTCAAGTTCTTCCACACTGACTCAATCAATCATTTTCTTTTTGAACCTTGTCTTATACACAGAGGCATTGTCATGTTAGAATAGAAAAGGGTCCTGTCCAAACTGTTGCTATAATATTAGAAGCACACAATTTCCTAGAATATCATTATATGCTTTAACATTAAGATTTATACTCATAGAAATTACTAAAGTAGTCAAACCTGTTCGTTAGAAGGGGGCGACCCAATACTTTTGGCAATATAGTATACGTTATATAGTGTCTGTTTCACAAAAGAAAATTCAACTTTTAAACAAATTGAAAGTTATTTGCAAATACAAATAGCCTTTTGAATGAAAATGCACATTAATTTTTTGGCTACTTTTCCACCGTCTTGATTTTCTCACAAATGGACTAAACAATGTCCTCTTCCAAAACAGAAAATGTCACTAGCTCATATAGTTTATTGTATTATTATAATTTTCTTTAAATGTGGGTTTCTGTGTTAATGCAAAATCAACACTTTTAATAGGGTTGAGCAATATTGGTCCATAATTTGGTTAATATTGATATGTGTTACATAGCAGCAACTCAAAAATGCCCTCCACGGTCCATCACTGGACATGAGTGAATTCCCAGTATAAAATTTCTCTATTTTTCTCTTTCTCATTTGCAATGTGAAACACAATTTGTGTTTGCAGTTAGATTGTTTGGGGTTAGTAGGTTGAATGCATTTGTGATTTTATTTTAAGTTTTGAAGGTGATGATGACAAGATGACATTTTTGGGGCTGTTCACGCTGGCCTATTTTTCAATGGCAAAACCAGCATGAGAAAGTAATTAGTAGAGGAAGACAAATGATAACATGACTTGAAGCTGCTATAGTGAGTGGCGCACTCTGTTGGTCACAACATTATCATGGAGGAAAATCACTGAATGTGAGATGTGTTAAAGATGATTTAAGAGATCAAAAATTTAAAATTCTATTTAGTTCTATAGCTGTTGTTATTTTTTGGATGTACTATTGCAAAAATTGCAAAAGTTTTACTGACACACAAACACAGAAAGTGTCACATATCATTATCACCAAATAAACTCTGTGACTCTAGTGACTTTCCTTCTTTAAGACGCTTCAATGGTCAAATGTCCAGCACCAGCACATCTAGTCAAGACTTGCAAGTAACCTGAAATGCGTAGGTGGGGTGGTTAACATCTGGAGCGACAACTTGATCTCCAGCTACTGTAAACACATACTGTGGTCACAGGCTATTCATCTACACAGGACAAACCTCACTGGAGATGACGAGTTAGAAATACTCTGAGCTACTGAAGTGGTCATTTGAGGTATCATCATCAGCGATTAAGACCTAAAACCTAAATACTGAATATGTTTATTTGTGTGTGGCCTGATGCCACCTGCTGGTGTTCTAGACTCATTCACGGGTCAATTGTTGAAATCATCCAGTGTTATTCTGTCAGAATTTCCATTTTCTCAGACAGTTTGAAAGTCAAGACTCCGGTTCCCGTGGCAGGCAATAAATCCACACCTCAACACTTTTAGTCCAACCATAAACCCTGACCGACCCACTGTGGCTCTAAAGGTGAAAGGTCACTCCATCAATAAAGTCTGTCATGGACACATGCTCTGTGACTCCCTCTTATGGTTTTGGGGAATGTTTTGAAGTTATCACGATTTGGGGGTCTTGACGAGACTGAAATTTTGTTCCCATCAGGCATCTATTTTAAATATATAAGACCTTATCCAAACCATAACCTCTGAACGTCCAGGTTTAATTCCTGAAAGGGATGGCACATAGATTACACATTCGGAGCATATTTTAACTACTGGAGCAGTTTCTACTCCACATAAACATGTCACATAATTTTTCAGTACAAATGTGTACTTGGCTTGAAATGAAAATGTATCTATATGCTTGAAAGCAATTAATTCAAAACTATGCCTTAAGAGCCGGGGGGTGTAAACTTTTTGAATTTGAAGATCAGGGTAAATTTCACTTATTTTGTCTTCTGGGAAACATGCAAGTATCTTCTGTAGCTTCTGAAGGGCAGTACTAAATGAAAAAAAAAAGATATTTAGACAAAATAAGAAAAATGTACACGTCTTTATTCTGTTCAAAAGTTTTCACCCCCCGGCTCTTAATGCATGATTTTTCCTTCTGGAGCATCAGTGAGCGTTTGATGCTTCTGTAATAGTTGCATATGAGTCCCTCAGTTGTTCTCAGTGTGAAAAGATGGATCTTATAAGCATACAGTCGTTGTTGGAAAAGGTTAAAATACACTAAAATGCTGAAAAAGCACAGAATGGGAGCTGAAGGAATTTTCTGAAGCACACTGGGCAGTTTAAGTGTTCAGGACAAACAAGAGACTCATGAACAACTATCACTTAACAAAAAAACACAGCTGTGGATCATTCAGCTAACAACACAGTATTAAGAGTCAAGGGGGTGTAAACTTTTGAACAGGTCATTTTTATCAATTCAACTATTATTTTCTCTTGTGGACAATATGTAAATGTCTTTTATGTAAAATATCAGGTCATTACTAAATAAAAAATAACATGCATTTTGTATGATCCTCTTATTTTGGTAAAATAAGTAACATTTTGCAGATTCTGCAAGGTGTATGTAAACTTTTGACTTCAACTGTATCTTCACTCCATTTTCACTTCAAAAGGCATGTTAGATCCTAGGCTTCATGAATGCAGGCAGAGGTACTGAGTTAAAGATGAATCTGTCCCTTGTGTCTGAAGATCAGAGGTGTGGATTCTCAAATCCTATCGTGAAATTCCAGGGGTGGTGGTGAAAGGTGTTGATCCAAGCAAAGGTCGAAAAGTGGGAAGCCGTGGAATGTTACTTAATGAAAGGAAAACCTGGAGAGCCTTTATTTTAAACCAAAGCTTGGGCCTCATTCCCGCTCTTGGAATCATTCTCCTCCTAAGTGTGTGTGTGCGTGTGTGTGTGTGTGTGTGTGTGTGTGTGCGTGTGAGTGCGTGTGTGAGTGTGTGTGTGTGTGTGCGTGTGTGCATGTGTGTGTGTGTGTGTGCATGTGTGTGTGTGTGCGTGTGTGTGTGTGTGTGTGCGCGCACGCGCGCGTGTGTGTAGGCGCATGCGTGCATGCATCTGTTTTACACAACTGAACCTTTTTGTGAGAACACAATCCTTATTAATGTTTAAGCTCTAAAAGCAAGAGAAAAACTCATTATTTTTTGACTCTGTATAACACTTGGCAGAACAAAATAAGCTTCAGAGACAGATATAAATATATATTCAAAATGAAAGCTGTTGAAATTTACCCAAGAGGACCATCATAAGCATTCGTCTGTGACAAGCCTGGTTGATTGACCCCAGGACTCTTCTCAAAAGGATAATGGGAACATTGCGTGTTGAGGTCCCATTATAAATTCAGCAGTGAACAGAAGCAAGTAATTTTCACAAATATGTTCCATAACCACAGTAAGGCATGCTTAAAACCCTTGCCAACAATAACACTCAAACTACAAAGAAAAAACAAACAACTAGTGACTAAAGTGTTCAGTAACACACATTATCTCAAAGGATAAGTAAGAAAATTGTGTGAATTTCTAAGCAGTAATAGCCTGTCCCTGTAACACTTATGTAAACATGTCCCAATAAATATTTCCCAAATGGTACCAGGCTTGCAATACCCCAAACTTGTTATAAAAGCTCAGTCAATTATTATTACTTTTATACTTTTATTATTTTAGATTGGCACAAAAATAAACATGGTAATTGATAACATTGACTCTGATTTAGTAGAAACACACAGCATGAAAACAGCCTAACCATGTCCTAAAACACTTTCTGGCTGAATATTAGATATTACAAATGATGCACAATATTACGCTGATATCATAATATATAAAATTATGTATTTACAATTCAATATGGACATAAAACTTTTTATATATATTTCAAAAACAGAATTCCTCACAGTTCTTCTTCTTCTCTCAAACAGCATACTGTAATTACCCATATTTTACCTATATTAAACCTTTGCTAGACCTTTACGCAACCTGAAAAACCAACGTAACATAATTGTATGAAGCAAGTTATTTTTTTTTAAAGAGCTTGCCTTTTGAATAGTCACAATGGTCATGAAGTCATGAAGTCATGACCAAACTTATATTACTGTCATATATGTTGTTCTGGTATCTCTGCCCAGGTAATTAAAGGCTATACACTTGTAGTTACCAGAATGCGCTCTTGTGGGGTTTCGTATTATAAGTGTCCCTTGTGCATGGAGAAGATCACTGCCTATAGGTCGTTCCTTTCCAGTTGTAGTAAGAATAGATTGATCTGGTAGCTCCCAGGTTATCTCTGGTGTAGGTATTCCATTAGCAACACATTTAAGATAAACAGGAACTCCAGCCGCTCTTCTCACAGTTGGTGGCGGCCCATTAGTGATCCGGGGTGGATATGCAACAATTACAACAGGCACAGAAAGAACCGCCTCACCAGCATCATTCTTCGCTCGGCACATGTAATTCCCACGATCATTAATGATCGTCTCATGTATAACAAGTGTCCCATTGTCCATCAAATGGTAGCGTCCACTCACCTGTGGACGTGTGAGAACAAAACCACCTGGCATGGTCCAAGAAATGCTGGGCTGGATTCCATCTGTCAGGCAATGTAGGAAGAGGGACTGTCCGGAAATCCCTTGAATAATCCCCTTTGGACGTGTTATAATATAAGGCTTTTGAATCACCTCAAAAACAACCAGCTTTTCAATATAGCCCACTTTGTTTTTTGCGGCACAACGGTATTTCCCAGTGTCCTCAATGCTGGAGTTATAAATAATAAATGTGCCATCCGTATCCAGGTGATATCTTGAGCCCTTAAACCCAAGTGTTCCACTGAACCGAGTTCGATTGGGGAGTGTCCATATGATCTCAGGAATGGGTTGCCCATCAGCAGAACAGTTTAGCACTGCAGTTCTTCCTACCCGAGTCACCACTCTCTCATTAAAAGGGTTGTTAAAAATAGGCCTCCTGAGCTTGTCGGTCACTTCTAGTTGAACCAACATAACCGCCTCACCTCCATCATTCTGAGCCATGCAAATAAATTCTGCTGAATCTGATGACCTAACATTACGGATCTCTAGCGTACCATTACTATGGACATTAATCCTGCTCCCGTAATAGGGAGCGGTAAGAAATATACTGTCAGGCATGATCCATGTGATCTTCGGTACTGGATACCCTTCGGCTTTACAGTCTATTAGCTTTCTAGTATATTTGACTGCTGTATCTTTCATCACAGTTCTATTTTGATTGAAGCCATTGATGATGGGTGGATTTCCATCAATGTCTAGTTTATATACTTTATTCTCCTCACCTGCAGAATTACGAGCCATGCAGACATACTCCCCAGCATCAGCTAATTTAACATTTCGTATATCAAGAGAACCATTAGCATGCACTAAGTAACACTCATTAGATGCAGCAATCATGTCTTTGGACGGAAGCATCCAAAAGACCTTTGGCTTGGGCTCACCTATAGCCTTACAGTCAAAGCGAACGTTTCCACCTGGCTTTACTTTGGCATGGGAGAGATTTGGGCGCTGGATGCGAGGCACTGCAGTTACCACGCTTATATGGACATGCATCTTGTCCGTACCCAGTTTGTTTTCAGCATAACAGGTGTAATCACCTTCCTCATCAGAACCCACTTTATTCAGGTACAGTGTTCCATTATTAAACAAGGTGTACCGTTTGAACTGATCGCTTTCTGTTCCATCTGCTTGCAGGGCGCTATTCACCAAGGTACCATCAGGAAGTCCCCAAGATATCTCTGGCATGGGGACACCAGCAGCCACACAGTCCACTTTCAGGTCATTGCCATAAGGCACTTGTTTCCTGCTAAAGACATTTGGTTCAATCCGAGCTGGCTTCATAGACACTGACACCCTTAATAGCTGTACATCATCCCCAGCTTTGTTGCGTGCAACACAGAGGAAGTCCCCGGCATCTTTCTCATTGACTGATTCAATGATAAGGGTACCGTTTTCCAGGACTTTGATACGGCTGCCCATTCTGAAATGAGAATGTGACACTTTTAACAATAGGAGGCAAATGATGTGAAATTAATGCTTGTTTACAAACTAAATTCTAACTGTTCATTGTTGGTTTGAGAACATTTACAAAATTGTTGATGTAGGATTTAACACTTCTGCCCTAATTGAGATTCACTCAAATTGTTCATTCTAGGGTTAAATCAGTTAGGGGGAAAATAAAACCAGGGAATTTTAAAATTGGTCTGAAAAACTTGATGATTTTGGTCCAATGATTTTTTTTTTTTTTTAAATCTATCATTATTATTATTATTATTATTTTAATTGATTATGATCAGTTGTAAAACTATGACGGCATTTTAGTGCCATGTAAAAAAAAACAATTCAAATTGCAAGATTAAAGTCGTAATATTTTGAGAATAAAGTCAAAAAATGAAAATAAAGTTTAAATATTTAGAGAATAAAGTCGAAATTATGAGAATAAAGTAGAAATATTTAGAGAATAAAGTCGAAATTATGAGAATAAAGTTTAAATATTTAGAGAATAAAGTTGAAATGACAAGAAAATGAAATGTTGAGAGAATAAAGTCGAAATTACAAGAATAAAGTCTAAATATTTCAAGAATGAAGTTGAAATGATGAGAATAAAGTCGAAATTACAAGAATAAAGTCAAAATATTTTGAGAATAAAGTCGAAATTGAGAATAAAGTCTAAATATTTCGAGAATAAAGTTGAAATGACGAGAATAAAGATGAAATGTTTAGAGAATAAAGTCAAAATTACAAGAATAAAGTCGAAATATTTTGAGAAATATTTGAACTTTATTCTTGAAATATTACGACTTTAATCTCGTAATTTTAGAAATTTTTTATTTTTTAATGTGCCACTAAAACGTCGTCGTATAAACCTTCTCATTAACAAGACTTTTACACGTTTTACACTCAAAAGGTGTGGGGAATCTCTGGTTCACTCAGAGATAGGGGAAAGTATTTTGCCATTGAGACATTGCACACTTCAGGTTTAAGTTTGTACAATCAGACAAAAAACACTGTCTTTGTCAAAGCCTACCTGTGTGACTGGTCCACAAGAGCCTTGGAAGGAAGCCTCCAAATAATCTGAGGTTTTGGGTCCCCAACTGCAGAGCAGTTCAACTGAAGGCGGCCACCATACATCACATCAGTTCTTTGTTGTGATGTCTCAGTGATCTGAGGGGCAGTTTCTGTCCTCTTCACAGAAAGTGTAACAACACGCCGTTCTGATCCTGTAGAGCTTGTTGCAATACACTCATATTTTCCACTTTCAGTTATTTGTACATCCCTCAGGTAAAGTGTACCATTTCCAAAAACAGAAACTTTGGTGTGTGAGTAAGTTAGAGGCTGTACTATCGTGCCATCGTGCAAGACCCAGTGTGTTGTGGGTCGTGGGTCACCATAAGTGCTACATGCCAAAAAGAGATTCTGACCAATATCAGCCCTCACCAGCTGCCGTTTTTCTTCCAGTATTGCAGGTGGTGCTGCTATCACCTGTAGACGAACAGTGGCTGTGTCGGTACCTGCTGGATTCCTTGCAATACACTTATAATGTCCACGATCTAAAACCGACACCTCTTGAATGGTTAGTGACCCCATCGTGGTTACTGTTACTCTGCCATGCTCAGTGATCGAACCTTTAACTTCGGTGTGATTAGGTAGAATCCATGAAACAACTGGCACTGGTCTGCCCTCTGTCCTGCATTCCAAGTGCACAGTTTTCCCAGCATGAACCTTGATATCTCTCAACTTTTTCTCCAGTATCTGGGTGGGATAGTCCACAACTGACAACGTAACCACAAGCTTGTCAGAGCCATACTCGTTCTGGGCAAAACATATGTATTGTCCTTGGTCTTTGATGTTTGCGTTTTGGATGAATAATGTTCCATTCTTCAGAACCTCAAATTTACCCATTTTACCTTTAATGGTCAACATATTACCTGATGATATAAAGGAGACAAAAAATGATCAGCATACGTAAAAAGCCAATTTTTTATATATATTTGACAGTGCTTCTGACTTGAGATATGCCAACATATAACAATCTTCAAATTAATGTAGAAACAACATAAACAACATATTTATTTAATGGCATCTTTTTATGACTGAAGGTGAGTATCATTGATACCAATACTATTGATATCTCTAGGAAGTTGTTCTTTTTTTCCTAATATTTAACCACTGACTATAGCCATATTAATATTCAACATTACAGTAATTGAGAGCTATCAATTTTAACATTTATTGGACTTTAAAAAAATAACATTTTCTAATTTAAGTAAACTTAAAACAATCTTCACATTAACCCATTATAATAAATGTCACATTTACCTTTGCCCTTCAGCAAGTAAGAAATATAGCCTACAGAAATTGAATAAAGTTATCAAACACTAAATTCTAAATTAAATATAGATGAATCCTTAAAGCTACAAAAGTTATTGATTTTCTCTTTTTTTCTTTTAAGTTAGCAGGCATCACAGCAGCTGGGTTTTTAGTTTATTTGGCTGCTGTTACTTTAAGAGCTGCCACTGCTGAACGTGATGCAGATCTGACACGCATGATCGTAGTTTCATTCACGCTTTAATATGAAATGATACGGGCTACAGTGCGCGTCGCCATATTTGTGGGTGCACTTGAAGAGCATGCACTATGAGCACAGCATAATGACTGAGAGGACGGGAAAATTCATTTTTACTGAATTAAGGTCAGAAAACATCTCATCTGACCACAGTTCACTGTTGTTCTACTGAAGCACCTAGTCACCTGTACCATTTCCACACTCGTTTGACTAGCGCCTAAGTGCGCATCTGAAAAGTCTCCTGTTTGATGTGGTCATAAAGATGTTCCGTGTCTAAATAAACACAATTCTTATCAAGAAAAAAGAGACAGAAGCAGCTGTTTTGAGTGGGGTGCCCAACCCTAGCTCCGCCACTGCGTTAAATATTTTTAACGCCGTTGAGCTGTAAAAAATGAATTGCCTGCGTTAACACGCTAATTTTGACAGCACTAATAACAATACAATTCTTAAAAATGTTTGTAAGCTTTATAGTTTAACTTTTGTACCTGTAGCAGATGAGAACCGGTTCCAGCTGATGATGGGCTCAGGGTTGCCAGTAGCCTCACAGGGGAGGAAAGCATCAGAGTTTGACAGAACAGTAAAACTGGCAGCTTTTCCACCATTAATCCTTGGCTTGGAGGCAATATCCCTCAAAGATGAGGTATCATACCTTGTAGAGTGATCAAATGCATTCAGATTGACAGTACTACTACCGTATGGAAATGGAGTGAACATGTATGAAGTTGAACTAGTCATTGTGTCTGAGGTAACTGCTCTACTCTGAGGTTTGTCAGAGGCTGTAGTGGGTTTAGTGGTCAAAGTGATGACCCTTGGTAAACTGGTGGTGGAAGACACTTCAGAGTCCCTCCATTCCTCACTGCCAGAACCAGTACTAACAGGTGATGGAGATCTCTCTGGTTCTTCGAGGGGTGTATGCAAAGGCCTTAATATTGCACCACTGTGTTTAGTTTGTGAAGCTATAGTTGTGGATTTGGTGGTGGCAGGTTTGTCAGCAATTTTAGTCACTGTGATAATTGGGGATTTTGTGGTTGTTTTTTTAATGGGCCTTCTCCTTCTGGAGCCTCGTCTGCGATAACCAGGCTTTTGTTTCCCCCACAATCCAGTTTGAGAACCTGAGAACTTATTGTGAGCAGTGTCTTGCTTTAGTTCAGTTCTCATTGTTGGTGGGGCTACTAGAGCGTGAGAAACTCCCATTGGCTCTGTGGTTGCGGACAGCTCACGGAAGGCTGGAAAGTTGAAAAACTCAGCTGTTGTAAATGGGGTTATGACATTGTCTGAGAAATTAGTTTCTATAAAGGAGGATGAACCTGATGAGCCTTCAAATGATGTCTCTGGAGTATTGTCATTTTCTCTTGTCATTGGAGGAGAGACAATCATGTGTGTATGCTTTAGTTCTGTAGTAGGTGCTGTTGTAGCTTCCTTGTAAGGTTCTGGTGTCGATGCTGAGGTCCTCTGCTCCTCATCAGTGGACCATGTAAATGGGTTTTGATGCTTGCGGAGGGTTTCTTTCATTTCCCCCTTGTTTCCAAATTGTCTATGACCCTGGGCGATTTTAGAAGACATGGTGGTTGTGGATGCGGTTGTGAAAGTTAGTTCTTTCTCTACTGAATTACTTTTATAATCACTTGAATCGTCAGAAATGGTGGGCACAATAGTTGCTGACATTTGTGAATCAGTGACAGTGTAAGTCTTTTCGGAGCCTGACAAACGAGTTGCCATTACAGGTTTTTCTGTTACTCTCAAAAAGGAAGTTGACATGTGATAAATAGCTGTATGGTTGACCAAACTTTGATCGACTGATGTTTTGCATTTATCTGTAGACACTCCTGATGTAACTCTTTTCCCATCACCACAATCTGTGACTTTGTCCACAGTGTGTGAAAATGTGAGATTGACTTCCTTGTTTGTAGAAAGGTGTTTGAATTTATTGAGTAAAGACTGTATGTCTGTAATTTTGCTGGGCCGAATGATCCTACGTCTGCCGTGAAAGTTACGCTTCTTTCCCGATCGCATTGTTTTGGAGGGGACAATTTGGATTTGGTGTTTGGAGATGATGGTGGACCCAGGAAGGAGCTCTGACTGGATTCTTTGAGTGGTCTGAAATGTGATCTTTTCTTGGTCTTCCTTGGTTGTGGAGACTGCTGTGAATATGGTTTGACTCTTAGGTTCCAAATAGGTGACATTTGGGCCCTGGAGGTTGTAAAGTGGTGTTGTTCCAGTGGTAATATCTTCTGAATCCCCAGAGAAGAGAAGCTCTGCAGCTTCTGAAGGTCTGTTTGTTGTTTTCTCATATATGTGGGTTTTTCCATCACTATGACTTAATATGTAATCTGACTTGGTTGTATTCAGGGTTGTCTCATCTCTTTGAGTCCTATAATTACTCAAAGTATAAGTTGCCATTATTGGAGTAGCAGGTGTCTGAGTATGAGAATGTGATGTTGTTGTAACCAAATTTGTTTTCTCATTTGCTTTTAACATGTTACTAGTGCTATCATTTTTTACTTCAATTAAAGCACGGTTGCCAGTTTTATATGTCTCTGGGATTTTAATATCTGTGATTTTAATGGTGCTATGCTCAAGTGTTTGAGTAGTTGTCATTACAATAAATTCATCTTCAGATATACCATCGCCTGAGGTTGCAACATTGTCATCAGAGGGTGTTTTAGACACCTCTAAACTTACTGTCTTTATATTTCCTCTTTTAATTTGAGACTTATCGGTGAAAGTGGCATCTTCTTTCTGGTTCTTTTTATTAAAGGCTCTTCCAAAGTTCCTTCTGTTTCCTCTTCTGTGAGTGGGAACCTTATGAAATCTGGACTGTAGCCAAGTGTATGGTCTGCCTGAGGTAATGCTTCTTGACTCCTCACTAACCCTGTGCGAGAGATACCTACTTCCAAGTTTCTGGCTATCATCTATAATTTGTACAACATGATCACCAGATTCCTTTGGTTCTGTGCTATTTGACAAATCACCATGAACAGTTATGTGAGAAGCTAGCAAATCTGCTCCCAGAAAATTTCCAACTAAGCATCTGTAAAATCCTTTGTCTTGGGATGTCAGTCCATGTATTACCAAAGTGCCATTTCTGTAGAGCTTTCTGTTGCCAAAGGACTTGTCTAAAATTGTGTGGTCAGGAAGTATCCACTGAACGGAAGCCTCTGGACTGCTAGATGATGAACAATCAAGATGCAGGTTCTGACCAAGGGTATGAGAGATTCGGATCCCATTAATGTATTGTTCTTCAATATTCAGGGGCAGCACAGTGACCCTGAATGCAAGAACATCTGCATCCAGGTAGTTAGTTGTAATGCAATGATAGACACCTGTGTCTGAGATTTCAACAGATTTTAAAGTAAGCCTTCCATTATAAGCTACTACAATCCTTTGATCCTCACTGTTGTATGGTGCACGTAACTTACTTCCATCTGGTAGAATCCACTCTACAATGGGTTTAGGATCCCCAAAGGTCTGGCAGTTCAATTCAGTCACTCCACCAGCAAGGACTGCGTGTTCAGTCTTGGTCTGATTGTCCTTTCTGATCATCGCCCAGCCATACTGGTCTCTACTGTCCTTGCTGTGGTCAACATCCATTTGAACATTGGATAAATACTTGATAGTAAGGTTCGGAAATGTTGTTGCAATGCGGTCCAGCTGTAGCAGGAGCGTCCTTTGCATTAACCATTCAGGATTGGCTTTTATTTTTGCTTTAATTTCTGTAAAAATATCATCTGGCGTGGGTACTACTTGCTTGTATGTGTAAACTGTATCTGGTTGCAGAGAAAGTAGTACTTCTTGCTCAAGTCTCATTGGGGACTCGCTATACATAGCCAAAATATTCCAAATCTGCTGTATATTATCATAATCAATGTTGCAGACCAGCGACATAGAAATGATCGCACTCAGGCCAGTTAAGTCTTTTCCATTCGGTCCAAAGTTTGCAGTTAAGTTTTCCATTCCTGTAGGTCGCTGCACAACACATGCTATCCAGGCATCGTTCTGGAATTGATCTGTGAGGTTCATTTCCAACATGCCAATGGGTGCAACAAAATCTTTAGGATAGACTGAGGTATAACCACCATCATCCAAAGTAAAATTGCTCTGTTTCAAATGAGGATGAATCCAAGGTCTGGAGCATGTGTATCTATGACTTTGCAAATGCTCAATGCTGCTGCCTTTCAAGGTAATTGGGAATTCACAAATGGGACACTGATCTTTGAGAAATTTCCTGTCTCTTTTGCATTTTAGAACACCTGTAAACGCAAAATCAATTATCATTACATGTTTACGTATATATGTTAATTAAAGCAATTTTACTTACTAGAATGTTTCTGCGTCCTGATTATTTACATTTGTACACTTGTTTTTGTCTTGCTATTTTAACAAAACATATTTGTCTGCTATTTTTAATGGAAAATTTGTTAAATATAGACCAGAATCTCACCAGGGTGTTTCTTTAGCCATTTTTCAAGCCAACTCATTCGACAATCACATGACCAGGGGTTTCCACTAAGGAAGAGATTCTCTATCTTGTAGCAGCCGGAAAATATTGTTGCAGGCAATGTGGTTAAAGCATTGTCTGACAAGTAAATAGTCTTGAGAGATGACCATTTCAAAACCTGGCTGAAGCGCAGTGATATAAAAGTGTCTGGATGAAGCTGTTGGAGCAGGTTTCCGTCAAGGTTGATCAACTGCAGCATTTTTAATCCATAAAAACTCTCTGGGTGGATGATGGTAATGTGATTATTGTCCATATGAAGACGTACAAGATTGTCCAGGCCTCTAAATGTGTCCTTGTTGAGCTTCTCAACTCTGTTATAACTCATTTTCAGAACCTAGAAGTAAATAAAAATATAGAGTTAAGACAAAAAATAAAGTGACTGTTTGTGACATTTAAATGTACTCTCATTTCAGATTATCTTCAGATTAAATGCAGGGTCAAGAAGCAATTCCAGCATGGCTGACCCACAGACTTCATGGACAATGGCTAGATCTGACATCTACCAGTTTCAAAATCAATGGTTGACCCCTACACAACGTCCAGAGTCAATTGTGATATGATATATATTGTCACAATAATTGATATCAGTTTGTCTACATGTGATATTTTAAATGAATTGCTTCAGTAATCTACTCAAAATGCCATATCTTGCGATTCCTGTGATATTACTGACTGCGAAATTTGTACATTATTTAAATATTACTCAGTGTGGTGTGCTGATTTCAATAATACTCAATACAAACTAAATTACAACAAACTGAGCATTTGTTTTATTATTTGATGAATATTTATTATACAATATGCATTTGCAATATAATACATTTTATTGATGTTTCAAGTGTTTTTTTAAAGGGCTTTACATTACCATGATTGTGCATGAAAACAACTTGACTTGATGTACAGTAAGCAATGTAAGCTTTCTTTCTAAATTTCTCAGTCTCAGCCTCAGATGCCATGCCCGCAGACCGCCAAGTCTGTTCACTGATGAATATTAATCTGGCTGGCTTTGCACAGTTTATAGGTGTAAAGGCAGGTGGGTTTTTACCATCTTTTGAGAAAGAACTAGCCACTATTCACAGAAGTTTGCCAGATTCATTGTATCAGCTCTTTTAAAGATACTCAGAGTTTTGTTTAAAGCACTTAGTAGTGAGTAGATATTTGCAAGCAGAACTAAATACTTCACTTTGGGGTTTTTTGTATTATAAAAAATAATTGGACATCTAATTACTTAGACAGAAAGAAATAATGGACTCAAATTCTATATATATTTTTTCTTAGTGTTTTTAGTACAACCAAGGCTTTTGTACGATTACATGTTTTTTCCCTCCATAAAGTTCTGTTACTTTTGGTATAATCTTTTTCAGATAATCTAACTCTTATTGTAACAAGTATGCTTAGTTTTGGTTTCATTTCCAATGCATTCAGCTCCTGTTTTACATGCCTTTGCTATCTAGTTAGTTTTTCTTTGTTCTCATTTCCCCACCACTAGCTTGTTAACATAGTTATTCATTAATTAGATCACACCTGCTGGTATTCTATTTGTTATCTTGTGTATTTAATCCGTTTCATTGCTATGGATATACCTGAGTCTGTCTTATTTTTTTATTTTTTTTATTTTTTTTTTTTAAATGCTATTGTTTTGGGAATTTTGCAGTTATTCTTTCTTCATCAGACACTGAACACTAATCTTATCGGTTACATGAAAGTATGATGAACTGTGGGTGATCACTGTTACCTCTTTCTGTGCAAGTAGGCAGACGTCTTGGCCAGAATAAGCTGCAATGTGAACCAGAATTTATGCTGCAAGTCATAAATTCTGGTTCACAGAATTTATGCTGTTTCTGCCGGAAACAACAGGTAAGTAACACACAGGGATATTTATTGAAGGGAAAGCTTGATGAGAAGAGAGTGATGAACTGGTGAGTATCTTGGGAATAGTTATATTCACGTGATCCGTGCAAGAACTGAAATCCTTATCGTCCACAGGTGAAAGGAGTCTGGGTGCTCAGGAGAGCAGGAGACAGCACTGGAGAATCGCTGGAGAACCAGGAGTCCTGGAATATACACTGGAGAATCGCTGGAGAGTCTATAAGGTAAGTAGACACAGGTAAGTGCATACGGAGTCAGGTACTATTCTGTGTAGTGAACCGTAGACCGGACGATGAGTGTCAGAGAGCTTGTGGAGTTTATAGAAGTGCTGATGAGGGACCACAGGTGCAGGTGATCAAAACTCAGGTGACTGGGATCTGGTGATTGCTGATAACGGCGGGGACTGTGAACAGGTGATTGCGGTAAACGGCGGTGACTGTGACTCTCTGACACTACCCCCTCCTCCAGGGGTGGCTCCAGACGCCCTCAAGTGGCGACGGGGGCGACCACGGCCTCTGGGTGCGGGACGATCAGGATGAGTGCGATGCAAGTCCTGTAGCAGCATGGGATCAAGGACATCGTCCCTGGCTACCCAGGATTATTACCTCGGACCCGTAGCCCTCCCAGTCCACGAGATATTCCAGCCGGCCTCCCCGTCGCCACGAATCCAAGATGTTGCAGACTTGGTAGACAGAGGGTTCATCTAATATCTCAGGAGGAGGAGGCTCGTCCGGCTCGTGTTGATCTGGTGGGGGAGAAGAGCAAGGCTTTAATAGGGACACGTGAAATGTGGGATGAATGCGGTACCTGGGAGGTAGTTGTAGATGGTAAGTGACCTCGTTGATCTGCCTCAGGATCTTAAACGGACCAATATAGCGGGGACTCAGCTTCCTACAGGGCAGGCGGAGTCGCAGGTCGCGGGTGGACAACCACACCCGGTCTCCAGGTTGATAGAGGGGAGTTGGGGCGCGCCGAGCATCTGCGAAGGTCTTGTGTCTCCGCACTGCCCGCTGGAGATGGATGTGGGCTGAGTCCCACACTCTCTCGCTCGCCCGGAACCAGTGGTCAACAGCTGGAACCTCCGCAGGCTCTCCCGTCCACGGGAAGAGCGGTGGTTGGTAACCGAGTATGCACTGGAAGGGGGTGAGGCCGGTGGTGTTCTGTCGGAGGGAGTTTTGTGCATACTCGGCCCACGGGAGGAAACGGCTCCAGCTGAATTGGTCTTCCTGGCAGTATGCCCGGAGGTACCGTCCGAGTTCCTGGATCTTGCGTTCAGCCTGGCCATTAGTCTGGGGATGATACCCGGAGGACAAGCTCACTGTGACTCCTAGTAGTCTGAAGAAAGCCTTCCACACTCGGGAGATGAACTGTGGACCGCGATCCGAAACAATTTCCTCGGGCACTCCAAAGTTCCTGAACACTTGATGGAAGAGGTGCTCGGCGGTTACCAAGGCTGTAGGCAGTCCACGTAGGGGAATCAATTTACAGGCTTTTGAGAAGCGGTCCACTGCTACTAGTATGCAGGTGTTCCCTTCCGATACAGGGAGATCAGTCACAAAGTCAATTCCCAGATGAGACCAGGGCCGTCGAGGAATTTGGAGTGGTACGAGGTTGCCCACTGGCAAATGGTGTGGAGTGGAAGACATGGCACAGACTGAACAACTACGGACGTACCGGATGACATCACGGGACATACTGGGCCACCAGTACTGGGCTTGAAGGAGTGAGAGGGTCCGTTGGCTGCCTGGATGTCCAGAGCCCGGTACCTTGTGAACTACACCCAGAAGGGCTTGTCGCTGGGAAGACGGTACAAAGAGCTTCCCTTCTGGGCCTCCCAGCGGAGCAGGTTCAGTGAGGGTGGCGGCTTGGATATCCCTGTCGATGTTCCAGAGGATGGGGTTAACAATGAGGGCTGGAGGGAGAATCGGCTCGGGATCCACTGGGGAATCAGGTGAGTAGAGATGCGAGAGAGCGTCAGTCTTGCAGTTGCGGCTGCCCGGTCGGTAGATAATGGTGAATTCAAACTGGGTAAAGAATAAAGCCCAGCGAGCCTGTCTGGGGTTGAGCCTCTTGGCTTCACAGCGGTATTGGAGGTTCTTGTGGTCAGTGATGACTGTGAAAGGGTGGTTAGCTCCCTCCAGCCAGTGTTGCCACTCCTCCAGGGCCAGCTTGATGGCTAACAGTTCCCTGTTCCCGATGTCATAGTTTTTCTCCGCTGGGGTTAGTTCTTTGAGAAGAAAGCACAAGGCTGGAGGCTAGGAGGCTCACCGAACTGCTGAGACAGCACGGCCCCGACTCCCGTGGTGGAGGCGTCCGCTTCTACCACGAATGGGACATGTGGATTAGGGTGACGAAGGATGGGGGCTGTGCTGAAAGCGGTCTTGAGGGCTTCGAAAGCTTCGTGGGGGCTGGGATTCCAGGACAGGGACTTGGGCTTCCCGTGAAGCAGGGTGGTGAGCGGGGCTGTGAGCAAACTGAATTCTTTGATGAAGCGACGATAAAAGTTGGCGAATCCTAAGAATCTTTGAAGCTCTTTGACTGATTGAGGGGTAGGCCATTCCCTGACTGCTTTCACCTTCCCTTGGTCCATCTGGATTCCCTCTTGGCTGATGATATAACCGAGGAACTGCACAGTGGGGCGATGGAACTCGCACTTCTCTAGCTTCAGGTAAAGGTGGTATTGTCGGAGCTTCTGAAGGACCTGCTTGACGTGTTGGCGATGGTCGGCCAGGTTCCGGGAGTAAATGAGGATGTCGTCAATATAAACTATCACAAAGCGATGGAGGAACTCCCGGAACACCTCGTTCATGAATTCCTGGAAGACGGAGGGGGTATTGGCTAGGCCGAAGGGCATAACGAGGTACTCGTAGTGGCCGGAAGGGGTAATGAACGCCGTCTTCCATTCATCGCCTTCCCGGATCCGAACGAGGTTGTACGCACTTCGCAGGTCCAGCTTAGAGAAGATGCGGGCCCCACGGAGTTCCTCTAGAGCGGCAGGGACCAAGGGAAGTGGATAGGGAAGCTTGACTGTCTGCAAGTTCAGTGTTCGGTAGTCAATGCAGGGCCTCAAGCCCCCGTCCTTCTTACCCACAAAGAAGAAGATTGACGCTGCTGGAGAACTGGATGGACGGATGTAACCTTGATTGAGAGCCTCCTGGATGTATACCTCCATAGCCTTGCGCTCCGGGATGGACAGTGGATAAACTCTACCCTTGGGGAGTTTGTATCCAGGCAGCAGATCGATAGCACAGTCCCATGGCCTATGAGGTGGTAATTGGGTGGCTGCCTGCTTGCTGAAAACATCCTGGAACGCCCTATAATCAGATGGGATGGAGGGAGTGGTACTGGGTTCGGGGCTCTCAACCCGCGTGGAGGCTACCTGGGTGGCAGGCAACTGGTGGCGAGGACGAGGAATTCCTTTGAGACAGTGTTGGTGACAGAATTCGCTCCAGCGAATTACCTCACTCGTCTCCCATCTGATCTCAGGTGAGTGGATGATGAGCCAAGGGCGCCCCAGGATGAGATCCACGGTGGCTTCCTCCAGTACCAGAAATTTGATCTCCTCCTCATGCAAGTTTCCGATCCGAAGTTTTAGGGGTGGAGTCTCAAACCTCACACATCCACGTCCAAGCGGCTTCCCGTTGATAGTTTCGACTCGGAGCTCCCGGGCATGCCGTTGACGGGGTAGATGTAGTCGATCTATGAGGTCTTGGGAGATGAAGTTGCCCGAGGAGCCCGAGTCGACCAGAGCGGAGGCTGCAACGGATTGAACTGGGGTGAGTAGTTGTACATTCAGCACTGTAAGCTTGGAAATGATAGGGTCAGTTTGGAGTGTACTCACCGCTGGACGTGGAGGTTTAACGGGACAGGCTTGGATGTAATGATCGGGTGAAGCGCAATAGAGACACAGCCCAGCCGTCCATCGGCGGGCTCGTTCACGGGCAGACAGGCGAGACATATCAACTTGCATGGGTTCTGATAATGGGGAACCGTTGGCGGGTGAGGCTGGCTGGTGAGTGGCTTCAGCATGGTGGTAGGCTGATAAGTGTTGAGAGATGTGGTTAGCCTTCTGCAAAAAACTCTCTAACCCCACGGTATCGTCGTAAATTGCCATCTGGGCGCGGATGCGAACGTCTAATCCCTGACGATAGGCACTGAGAAGGGCCGACTCGTTCCAGCTGCTGGTGGCCGCCAGAGTGCGGAAATTTACCATGTATTCGTGGGTAGAGGAAGTGCCCTGTCGCAGGCGCAGTAGCTGGTCCGCCACTGAGAGCGCTCCGGTTGCACTTCCAAACACCTCCTTGAAATGATTGGTAAATGCTTCATAGGAATTAATTATGGCAGTATTGGCGTTCCATATGGCTTTCGCCCAAGTCAAAACCCGATCCGAGAGAAGAGAGATCAGAAAGGCTACCTTGGAGCACTCCGTGGGAAACTTCTGTGGTTGCATCTCGATGTAGAGGGAGAGTTGCAGAAGAAAGCCAGCCGGATCACCCGCATAGACAGCCGGTAACGCCATGGGACTGGCAGAGGCAGATGGTGGAGGGGCAGGAGCTGGTAGCAGCGAAGCCCATAGAGTGTTGACCAGCTCCTCCAAGATTTCCGTCAGAGATGAAGACCGGGGATCCATTATGGTGTCGGTTTTGGTCCGGTCTTCTGTCACAATGAGAGCCGGAAACAACAGGTAAGTAACACACTGGGATATTTATTGAAGGGAAAGATTGATGAGAGGAGAGTGACGAGCTGGTGAGTATCTTGGGAATAGTTATATTCACGTGATCCGTGCAAGAACTGAAATCCTTATCGTCCACAGGGGAAAGGAGTTCCGGGTGCTCAGGAGAGCGGGAGTCAGCGCTGGAGAATCGCTGGAGAACCAGGAGTCCTGGAATATACACTGGAGAATCGCTGGAGAGTCTATAAGGTAAGCAGACACAGGTAAGTGCATACGGAGTCAGGTACTGTTCTGTGTAGTGAACCGTAGACCGGACGATGAGTGTCAGAGAGCGTGTGGAGTTTATAGATGTGCTGATGAGGGACCGCAGGTGCAGGTGATCAAAACTCAGGTGACTGGGATCTGGTGATTGCTGATGACAGCGGGGATTGTGAACAGGTGATTGCGGTTGACGGCGGTGACTGTGACTGTGACTCTCTGACAGTTTCTATGTCTAGCAAGAATATAAATACATTTAACTTATCACCCATTTCTCAAGCGTTGTTTCCCATGAAAGTAATAATGATTAATAGTATATTTATAAACATTTACAAGTGATTCATAGTATCAGCTTTAGACTGGTTACTACTAAAACATAAACAAATAATAATAAATGATTTGTAAAGATGTGTAAGTAGTAGTAATCTGTTTATACACCACAAAAAAAATGCTTATTTAAATCATTTTAATCAGTTTAATCAGTTAAATGGCATTTGTAAGCATTCAAATGCACATTATTAAATAAGCTGTTAATCAGCGTATATACATAATTTGTATATTTTTATAAAGTGCATAATCACATTTGAAGCATTTGAATTGAAGCATTGAAGCATTGAATAAGCATTTCAATTTATGGTAACTACTCATCTTTTAATCATTATTGTTCAGTAAGTTTATTAGTAAATATTTAAAAGCACATTATCTCTTAATTGTAGCTATTTTAAGATATATTAACTAATAATCTTTTATATAGGCATTATAGAATGGCAGGCTTTATTGTTGGTAATGATGTATTAATGGAGTTATTATAAAGTGTTACTGGCGCTGCTCACTATCACTTGTGTTCCTCTACTAATTATTGAATTGCCTTAAATTTGCATTGAAAACTGGACTTGAATGACCAAGAGCATCATCATCATCATTCTGAAGTATAAGATACATAACAACACACATACTTTCTAATGCATCATGCGTTTGTATTTCAAATATTTCTAAATGTTTCTGGAAACTTCTGTGTTCTGTTCCATTCTGTTGCATCCTAAATAAATCATGATGCAGTAATACTGTTATAGTAAGTGATTTATGCTGTCAAGACATCAGAGACTCTTCCCTTGGATTCACAGGAGATGCATTTGAATTTCATGTTAAAGTCAAATAAAAACTTGTGTAGCTTTTGACTGCTTGTGATATGTAACCATGGGCCGTGGAGGCAGATGTGATCAGAGATGGAACAGGACAGCAGCAGTACGTCATCTCATCTTCACAATAAAGGAAAATAAACAACATGACATCTGATTATTTTTTGCTGTATACAGAGTTAGTGTCTTATATAATCAGACTTTTAAGTGCAGCATGAAGGTTGGTCCTCATTCAAGCTTATTCTGGCCCAGAACTGCTCATTTTGAAAATAACAGATTGTCTAACTGAATAAAGAGATGAATTGAGTATTTTACCTGCAGAGATGTGAGGTCATGGAACGAGCCATCCTCAACAGTCTTGATAATGTTACTGTGCAGCATTAACAGCTCCAGCTGTTTTAGCCCAGAGAGGTCGTTGACTTTAAGAGTTGATAAACTGTTGTACCTGAAACACAAAATTGCAAATGTATGAATTTGCCTTAATGACATTTTAGAGAAAGCTCCACAATGAATTGTCTGTTGTAGGTTTTACCCCAGGTTAATTCTTTCAACAGCTGGCTGAATGTCCCTGGGTATTTCACTCAGGTATCTGAATGTGCAGTGCACTTCTGACGGAGCGTAGCATGCGCATGATTTGGGGCAGCCGCTGCTTCTGTGTGTTATATTGGCCAAAACACACAGCAGCACCATGAATCTCCACAACAGACATGACTCTGCTGTCGGGCCACACATTCTGGAGGTCTGTTTCTTCCCTATTTTTTGACAAGCTCAAGTGGCCATTAATCATTAGCTTTCTGTAAGAAAAAATAAATAAATAAATCTGTTAATCATATCTATATTACCATTCAGTGCTGTTAACAAAGCTCTACATGACAAATGCCTTTTACATATTCTCCTGAGACCAAGCATGACCTTTTCCAATCATATTATATTTTAGAAAACGTATAACAAAAAAGTATTTTATTAACTAGTTTCTTATTAGCATGCCTATTAGTAACATATTGGTTATTTATTAGTACTTATAAAGCACATGTTCTGCATGATCTACATCCCTAATTCTACCCAATACATGAATTTAACAACTACCTTTTTAACTATTAATAAGCAGCAAATTAGGAGTTTACTGAGGTAAATTTGGTAGTTTATGGTTTGGAAATAGCGAGAATTGGACCTTAAAATTAAGTGTGACCAGTATTATATAAATCACACTGATTATATTGTAAATATTATGAACACCGTCTCTATTCCTATGTATATTATTAACTTCATAGAACTGGGCGGTTATGAGCACATCCCAAACGTTTAGTAAAATAATAATTTCGTTTCCTCTGTGAAAATCCAGGGACTTTGTGTTGAGTGCCGATAAAAAAAAATGTATTCATTAATAAGAGAGAAAATGCAATGTTTCTAGAGTTCAAAATGACAATTATTAACGTTTACACACTTACCTAATACACAGTTGAAGTATTTAGATAAAGATTCACATGAAACACTGTCCACATGATGAATGGATAATCCAAAGAATTCCGGTGAGGAACAGTCGTTTCCTTCACTTTGTCCCTTTACAGTATATAAACTGAAATGCGCTGAAGTCTTTGGTTTAGAAGCGCTTGTCGGCTGATGGTTAAACTAAGAGACTGACTCCTGAATCCTCCTCCTCTCGATCTCGTGCGCTCTGTAGTGCGAGAGGGAAAACATCATCTTCATAAGGAGAGATTTCGTCCCTTTCACATTCTCATTTTCCGTCCTTGTGGACCATGTCTGTGCGGACTTATAACTGATAACATACGTCGCAAAATGAACTGTGTCATATCACAGCAATAATGCTTGGATGTCATGAATAGATGCATCTGGTGTAAAGGTGTATCGCAACAATAAAACTATACGTAAAAAATGCGGTCCGATGTTAATATGAAGGCATCATCCATACCGATTTTACAGAGTTTATCCCCCTGTATTTTTAATAACGCGTGTTTGGGCTGAAGGAAATGTCCGGAGGCTACTGGTAATTTTCTGCCAGGACATTTTTCTTCTTCTTCTTCTTCTTCTTCTTGTACATCTCAAAATATAACCATAAAATATTACATAATGTTTTGCATAGTGAATAAATGGTCAGTTTTTAAAAGAAACCAGATCAAAGTAATTTTATTAATTCACTTTTTTTTTCTTAATAATTACATATTTTTAATTGTCCTATTTTCATCAGTGACCAAGATGCTTAGAACAATCTGATTTGCAAACTACAAAACTGATAATGAAAACAGAAAAAGTCAGCACACTTAGACTCAAAAATAAATTAATAAATCAAAAAAATTAATAACAGACTAACGTATATCACACAGGTGATGTTTCTAACACGCAGGCTCTTCATCAGACAATTAAAAGTTTTAACCCACATGCCTTTATACAACAGGTGATTGATCACCTCACACACACACACACGCGCGCGCGCGCGCGCGCACACACACACACACAC
The DNA here is from genome assembly GCA_021397915.2 of Tor tambroides. Lineage (NCBI taxonomy): Eukaryota > Metazoa > Chordata > Actinopteri > Cypriniformes > Cyprinidae > Tor > Tor tambroides. The sequence continues at coordinate 29,327 of JAFVLL020010282.1, forward strand.
ACAGACAGATAGACGCACGCACGCACGCACGCACACAGACAGACAGACAGACAGACACACACACACACACACACACACACACACACACAGACACCCACACGCACACGCACACACACACACACACACACAAAGAGAGAGAGAGAGAGAGAGAGAGAGAGAAACATGGACATGGTGACAAAAACCTAATATATGAATGATGACCCAATATATTAAATGACATAACGGTAGGCTATATTAGAAATTATATAGAATAATATACATGTACTGTGTAAATATATTACAATATTCTGAATAATGCATAAGGAATTGCTACTTTCATATATTAAAAAATATGTGACAATATATTTACTTATATATCACAATATATGTAATTTTATATTCAGTAATATACTAGATAAAAATGTGAAAAATGTGATAAAATATGGTACTGCATGTGTAAAAATATATTGAACATATATTTACTAACGCTATCTCATGACCAATTTGTACGTATTTTACGAAGTGGCTAATTCATAAGAATTTGTACAACCTCACTTGCACGATTTTGTATGATTTGGGTGACAGGTAGGTTTAGGGGCGGGGTTAGGTATAAACACACATAGATGGAAATATATGTTTCTTATATTTCACAATCATTTACAATTTACATGTTTCATATTTTAAAATATAACTAGTTTACAATAGCATAAGCACACCTGCTCATACTGTACTAAACACTTAGTTAACAGGCTATCACTGTGCTGAAAAGTGCACAACTATTACTTTTTTAAATACAATATAATATAATTTAATTGTGTTTGGGCAATCGTCATCTTAACCACAGGCTCTACTCTTGAGCACAATGATAACCCCACAAACTTACACATACCAGAAACCCTTTTACATTTCACAATAATACAACATTAAACACTAACAGATCTCCCCCTATATTAATATTGAGCAAAAACACACAACACTTCATTTCCATTTTTAACTCTTTAACTCATTCCATGAATGTGTGTATATATGTGTGTACATACATTACATTTATATGAGAGCATCTATGTGCAATATATTCTCAATAAAGGATCAAATGTTATGAATATTAGATTTATCTTTGTCTTCATTTCTAAGTATATTTGTTTGTATCACTATATAGCCACATATTGTCAATGCATATATTGCTGTATACTGAAAAATATAAGCACTAGTTTCCAATATATGGGAATGTATTATGTAATATATCGCACTATATTTTGCACTATATTTACATATATTTTTGTTCCCTAAGGGAAGGAAAATACTAAATTTGAAAGTCTAATTCTAAACATACATCCGTAATAATATAAATATTAACTGCAATTAAAAAAAAAAAAAATCTTCTGATCATAATACATTTTAACATGGCACGTCTTACCATTCTTTGTCATTAAAACGTTCTTTACCTATTTCTCAGTTTAATCGTATATGTCGTATTTGTAGCAATGATTTCCACCATCAAACAGCAATTTTATCAGACATGTTTAGAGCACAAACATATGAGGAACAGTGGATCCAATCAGCCATGAGTCGTTTTATGAATATGTCACAATGTGAGTGTTTAGTTAAAATATCAAAGACCCCAGAAAATCATGTGAATTGTTATATTCAATACTCACCATTGGCAAAAGTTATATCAGACATTCTACTCAAACACTGGCACATTGTGGATAGTGACCCTAATCTTGTCAAAATGTTTTGACAAACCACCTCGTGTAGTACAGTATGTAAGAGGCCACCTGATCATCGCAATATCTTTGTTCAAGCAGACTTAACGCCTGTCTCAAATTTCTTAAAGTACCCTTCGGCAATTACAGATGTGGTAGCTGTCAACAATTAACTTCACCTGTCAAACTCAAACTTTTAAGCATCCTCACACTGCAAAACTTTCAAAATAGGTGGCACTATTTTATGCAAAACCGCCAATGTGATTTATATGTTGCGTTGCCCTTGTGGTCTTTGCTATGTGGGCAAAACGAGTAGAGCTCTTAAAACACGGATTTTGGAACATCGTTGTGCTATTACAAATCAAGATTTCAAAAGTTCCGGTCACACAGCACTTTGCTGCTTTTATACATTCGGTCTCTACTTTACAGTATGTAGGAATATTTTAGTTTAGTGTCCAAAATGTGCTGGTGACGTTAATAATTTACTTTTTGGATTTACACTTTAGACACTATTGCACCTAATGGTTTAAATGAAGATTTTGACATTTGTCTGTTTGTTTAAAGTGGTCGGTGGTCCACAGTCAGATCCTAGACCCTGAACCTCTCACCTGTAGGCTGTCTCACAGTCACCTTTGATAAGATCAACCACTGTGTCATCTGCAAACCTGATTATGAAGTTAGAGCCATGTACAAGTATGCAGTCGAGGGTGAAGAGGGAATAGAGGATTGGGCTTAGCACAGAGCCCTGTGGTACACCTGTGTTCAAGGTAAGGATGGAGGAGTTGTTGATTCTAACAGACTGTGGTCTGTTAGGGAAAAAAGTCCAAGATCCAGTTGCAGAGGGAGATGTGCTGGAGGATGCCTGAGCTATCTCAGCTTCTTGGGAATAAGGCAAGGAAACACACTGGATGGATGAATGACCACTAGACTCCTGTTATAGACTCCTTGTTGACACAATAATCTCACTGCATTATTATTTGCAAAAGGAATGCTTTGAAATCTAAAATGGATATTTCCCACCGGCAAACTAAAGCAAAAGTTACAAATAACTGCCTGAAAGCATTTGTTGAAGCATTAAATTAAAGGATTGCTCTTGGATTCAGACCCAAATATCCTCAGACAGAGTTTAAGCTATCTGTCTGTTTCATAATTACACAACCAACTCTTTCATGTCCAAATCCTAGTCTGACAATGATTCTGAATTATTTTCTGCAGAGAACCTTTGTTGCTGGCTCTCTCTCTCTCTCTTTGTGTGTCACTGCATGCAAAATGTGCATGTAATTGTGCAGCAGCTCTCTCTGTTAAACCTTTTTCTTTACATTTTCAACCCCTTTTGCAGCTTTCTTTTTCTTTCTTTATATTTTTTTTGTGTACAACAATATGAATTTAATTTAACAAAGTTCGGGAGGAGTGTGTTCAGGTAATCAAACCAGTCAGCACAAGAGGAGGCTGGTATATAGCCATCCCATATCAGCTTCACAGCATCCCTCCACCACCCCATCGCTTCACTTTTGCAGGCTGGAATCACATTGTCTTCATTAATTTTGGCCCAGAGGAGACCTGATCTTCGACTACGCTTGGTTTCTCCCAAGGTTTTTTCCCCACTACTTTCACTTGAAGGAGTTTTGATTCCTTGCTACTGTTACCTTTGGCTTGCTGAGCTCATTAAGTTCATTAAGTTATGAACTTAATGAACTTAAGTGCATTCAGTTCATTAAGTTATGCCAAAGACAACAAACTAGGGTGACCATGCATTCTCCTCAGAATTAAATTAAAATGCAGATACTGTCCATTGTCTTAACTGGATGTCAGCACTGTTGTAGGTTCACAAAGTCCACCTTATAGCAGGATTTTGGCTGGCCTGCATCCTTCCCAATGCCATTTCCCATTTCTTTCAATGCTTTGTTGTCACTCTGCATTTTCCTGATTCCTGTCCTGTACATGACATTAAATGACTATCAGTCAGATATAATAAAAGAGATGCCAGTGTGGTAGCAGACATAATCAGAGAGATCAAATACATAGCATAACAAATGCAAAAGCATAACAATGTCAGTCAACCAGACGATTTCTTGGATAACCATTTCGTTGTTGTGAAAGACTGGATCAGGAAAAGGAGATGATGCAGTCTTTTTGAACATGTTTTATTTTAATCAAAACTCAAATCCCTCCTGGTTTGGTCAAAGAAGTGCGTCATAATGCCATGTCTGGCCAACTGACTCTTCTCAAATACAAAGATTTATCCAGTGTTGGGCAAGAGAACAATTTTTTTAGAACAATGAAACATGTGTTTTAGATTGTTGAATATGACTGTAATAGCTCAGAAACGGAGGGAGAAAGCAGCTCTCTGCTATTCATCTGCTGTTGACTATTGACCAGTAAACACCAGAGGAACATTGTCACATTAGGATGCTGTTTCATACTTTACTAATTTATGGCATCAGGATCTCTCCAGGTGTACACCTGTGCATCACTTTCTCCAAGGCTTTATTCATCCAGTATGTCATCATAAACAGCAGAAACATAAAACATTTCTCAACTTGTGTCTGGGGGCTCATCTGCGCAATCTGAGTAATGCTTTCCACTATCCTGTCCTCTCATTCTGCAAAAATAGTCAATGGAGTAAACTGGAACCTTTCGTATGAGCAATATAAAAGGCTGAACTTCAGATTTCCCATGATGCAGAGTCCACTTATCTTGTTTGTTGGACTTTTTCTTCTATCAGAGACTTCTCACTCACATTAAAGCTTCTCTCTAGGTAAAATGCTTATTTGGAATTGCATCAGCATTTGCTTGTTGGTTCAGATGATTTTTTTTTTTATTATTAATTTTTGTGATTAAGCCAACCAACAAAACTCAAACTGACAGTACAGTATCCTCTCCATCACCAAATAATACCAATACAACACACATCCGACATGATCCTGTCAAAACAGAACTGAATTTACTGACTAGTTTCAACCACATATTTACATTATTCTCTTTTGCAGTATAAAATCCAGTAACTCCTGAGGTGAGGTGTAGAGCAATTTACCTCTCCTTTAACATGTGTTTGTGTTGTTTGTTGGTATTTTGACACAGAATTAAAAAAAAATCCTGTCTGTATGAATGTAACAGTGGTTTTTATACTGTATCAGCAGAAATGAGCATCAGCTCATGAAGAACGTCTCGGGTTACTTGACTGTAACCCTGTTCCCTGAAAAAGCGGGAACGAGATGCTGCGCTCAAAAGCGCTATTGAGAACATTCTTTG
>JAFVLL020010283.1:0-20000 GCA_021397915.2 Tor tambroides
ATCAATTTAATGTGTCCTTGATGAATAAAAGTATTAATTTCTTCTCTGCTCTTGTAGATCATCAAGCTGCTGGATGGCAAACGCTCTCAGGCCGTGGGAATATTAATATCCAGCCTCCACCTGGAGATGAAGGACATTCAGCAGGGTGAGATCAGCATCTCTTACACCTTCACATCCCCTGTGTATATATATATATATATATATATATATATCTGTGTGTGTGTGTGTGTGTGTGTTTAAAACCCTCTGGGTCTCTTTATTTTTGGGTCACACTTGATACCTTTGCAGTCAAAAGTGATTGAAGCCTTGAAATATAACTTTGTTTGTTTGTTTGTTTGTTTGTTTTATCAGGAAAATCAATGTAATATATTTTTGTTCAATAATATTTTTTGATTATTATTTAGAAATTGGAGGAGATTTTATGATACTATGCAATATTTGGGCAATTTTTATGAGCTATTTTTTTTCTCCACAGTCATATTTAGGTATCAGATTTTAAGGTACCAAGTGTTACTTTTGTATTTTTCAGCTTTTTAAGTCATGTCCATGATTTTGTGTGTGTGTTCACTTAGCTAATGCAACAAAAGTCACCAAGTGTCATCTCATTCCGATGAAGCTATGATTTTTATAAATGTTCAATATTTCAGTCAAAATGACCGAAGATGTTAAGAAATATTTAAGTTTGCAAATTAAAGAAAAAAGACACTTCTGAATGAAAAGAGATTTGAAAGGAGCAATAAAAAGCATGTGTATATGTTTTGTTTTCTCAAAAATATTTTTTATTAATAAATGAATTTAAATAAATCTACTATTAATATTTGTAGCATAAACAAAATAATGAAAAATATGATAATAAATTATTTATAATCAGAGTCTGGAGTGAGAAAACCGCTGCTGCATGCAAACACAATCTGACCATCTGTACACAGAGTCACATGATCATTCACGCTCACATTTGATTGGTCGCTATAGAAATTTCTGCTTCATAAGCTGTTTATTTCCAGCGGCCGCTTGCATAAACTGCTTAGACTAGTTTTACAAGTTAGTCAGGTCATAACTTACATAAAAAAGTAGACTGGTCTAATTTGAATCTGAAAAGTAAGACTAGTTGCTAATAAAACACAGTCTTAACATAGTTAATGCAACCAGCCGCAGGTATAAATGTGTCTTTTCTGGGAGAAAATAAACCTGAAAAACACATTCAAACCCAGGAATAAACAGAAGGAAACATTTCAAACTGATGTAAAATGAAATCAAAATCTGTAAGTGTTTTTTGCAGTTGTGACTGTAGTAAACGGACGGATCTGGTGTTTATACTGTGTTTGTTTTGTGCTTTATATCGCAGCTGTTCTGACGGTGGATCATTCTGTGGTGGATCTGGAGATCATTGAAGCTTTATATGAGAACGTGAGTACTCAAACCCAGCCGTAATGAAACCTGAGAGCGCAGAAGGACCTTCGCCAGATTCACACCTGATTTTTATTCTTTGTTTATTTCCTACAGTTGGTGTTTTAACAGCACCAGCTGTTTGCCTTTATTATTTCATTAAACATGTTCAATAGTGTGTGTGTTACTAACTCTAACCATGATCTGATGATTTGATCTGTTTGTTAGTTGTTCCACAGTTTGTTTACATTATATACAGTGTTGCATCTTTGCCTAATGCCTTTGTTATGCATGAGGTGTGTACTAAAACTGCTTGCTTACAGCAGACTTGTCATCTAGTTAGTCTTAAAAGGATAGTTAGTTCACCCGAAAATGAAAATTCTTTCATCATTTGTTGAGTCTCTTTCTTCTGTTGAACGTGTTTTGAAGAATGAAGACAGTTTCTGCTCTCCATTGACTGAAAAAAATAGTCAGTGGGGACATTAAAAGATCCTCATCATCCTTTGTGTGAGAAACCTATAAATGATTAATTATGACTGTAATATTGCACAAAGTGAGTGATTTGAAGCCCGGTTAGCTCTTGGTCCATCATCAGCATCTCTAGCATCTCTCTATCATGCATTTTATGGTCCTGATTTGACTAGTTTTACTTGTAATGGTTTTGTTGTGAATGTTGACAGAGAGCTCAGCCTGACGAACTGGAGAAGATCAAGAAACATTATGAGACGTCTAAAGAAGACGAGGTGAAACTCCTGGATAAACCTGAACAGTACGTCATGCAGTCGCTCTCATCATTCACTGAATAAGTCCTGTCAGAGACCACATACCCTATATTGCCAAAAGTATTGGCACCCCCTTCTTTAGAACAGAAAAATGCACTTCCAAATCTGTGGCAACAACGATGGGAACATAATTCATGTATTTAAAAACTGTATTTCCATCTCTGTTGCAACAGTTTTGGAAGTGTCTAAAATGACTGAACCCATATGTACAAGTCATTGGTGTTTGGTGATGAGTTTTTGGCTCAAGGTCTGCATTTACAGTCACACCAGAGCCAGTGTTCAACTGGGATTAGGACTTGGTTTTATGCAGACCAGTCAAGTTCTTCCACACTGACTCAATCAATCATTTTCTTTTTGAACCTTGTCTTATACACAGAGGCATTGTCATGTTAGAATAGAAAAGGGTCCTGTCCAAACTGTTGCTATAATATTAGAAGCACACAATTTCCTAGAATATCATTATATGCTTTAACATTAAGATTTGTACTCATAGAAATTACTAAAGTAGTCAAACCTGCTCATTAGAAGGGGGCGACCCAATACATTTGGCAATATAGTGTATTAGGATAATTATTGCAATCATTTAATATTCATTTATAACACAGTCCTGCATCTTCATTCTGCCGAGTTGCAAAAAAGGCCTAATATTAGTACATCTGATGACCTTCCATCAAGTAGTTGTTTTTTACAAAGGAGGATTTAGGATGCTCAAATTCTTTGCACGTATCAGCTTTAAAATAAAATAAGCAGTGAAATGTCAAAAGCTTCAGTTGAAATGACAAAAAGAAGTGTTCATAATGCATCACTGAACTTACAGTCAGCAAAGGACTTAAAAATATGTTCAAATACTCCATTAAATGTCAAAGAACTTACGTTTTTTTTAAACAAAATCGGTCATTTTCTGTCTGTTTGGATGCAGTAAAAGCAGAAAACATCTGGCCATAATTCCAACCTTGTGAAAACAGGCTGAGAATTGATCAAATACTTGTAATCTGGCTCAGATTCAGGCAGGAATCGTGTGTTTATGGTGTTTTTCTGCTGATTAATGGATAAACGAGACTTCTTCACCCCACAAATGATTCTCAAAAGCAAATATGCTACAAATATTTTGAGAAAGTGTGACGAGCTCCAGAAAAACAGACATATCTTTTAGAATCAGCGCATCAAAATTAGTCTGAAACGATGCGGTGTTATTAATAATATTTGAATTATGCTGAAATCATGTTCTGTACAGCTAGTTATAGCAGAGTTCCAGGTTAAACACGGGTTAAACTCTGTCTGTATCATACTGTCGATTGGCACGTGGAACAATTTTGACTTCAAACTATTAGTTCATAAAAACAAAGGCAGGGCTCTACGCTTACTTTTCTTTTTAGGAGCGCTTGTGCTCCTAAAAAATCTGATCAAAAATGAACCTTCCCATTACGAGGTGATATTTGACTCCTTAAAGTGATTTACAGGGAATTTTGTTTTTACCTTTGTAATGGCATTTTTCTAACTTTATTAAAAGTATGTCATCTTTTATGTCAAATTCAAAAAAAAATTAATAAGCTTTTTATCATTTCTAATTCAAACAACAGAATAAAAACAAGTAGAATAAGATACCAATCAAATGAAATCAGTATTTAAGAAATAAATTTGTACTACAGAGGTGGCACAGAAGAACACAAAAGTGGCTTGTAGGTGTATTTTCAGATGTTTAATGAGGCTCAGAGGTTGCATAAGTGCAATTAAATTCATAAATTCATGTTGAGGTTAATGTTTTAAATATACAATTTTGAATGTAGAAATATTAAATGATTTAAATAACAAAAAAGATACTTTAAAAATTAAACTAAAACTGCCAGTAGATGGCCGGAAGTCACTGATTTGATCACTGAATCATTCATTTAATTGATTCGTTTGAACGGCTGATTCATTCAGGACCGAAGCATCTGACTGTCTTTATGAATGGGTAATTGAATCATTGACTCACTAGATTCATTTAAAAACGCAGCTCATTCATAAACGAAACACCGCTGTGAATGGAGATGGCTGGGACTTTGTTTGAACTATTTTCTTTGATGAAACAGAGCAAAATAAGCCAATAGTGTTGTAGTCAGACAATATAAGTCACTTAATATTAACTTCTTGTTTAATGAACTGTTGTATTAAATCAATATCACTTTTGCAAACTCCCTTAATAATCATTAAAAGCTGTCACTCATCTTAGTTCATCGTGATCTCACAAAACTCAAATTATAATTATAATCAACGAAGCCCCTTACACCACAAGATCTAAACATTATATGTAGTGTTAATATGAGACTTTAAGAGCCTCATGTGAAGCCAAAAAACCTGGTAGCTTTCACACAATATGCACAAATTTGCTGTAAGATTTACTTTAAAACTTTCAAAGAAATAGCAAGTAACACTGAATTGAATTAAACATGAAATTTTGAAGTAGACAGACTGAAATAGTATTTTCTTGTTAACAGGGTTAATATAGTTAACAAAAACTAAAATAAAAAAATTGTTACTTGAAATAAAAAAAAAAAAAATACTTAAACCTATTTTATTTCAGCAACTTTTCTCATTTTTGCTTAGTTTGATGTACTAATAAAACGAATGTTATATAGACATTTAAAAACAATGATAATTTGCTAACACTTGAACTAAAATGAAGATGAAAGCAGAAAATATAAAAAATAAAATCTAATTCAGAATCTTCAAAACGATGACTACTCTATATCAATGATATACTGAGTGTAAAACATATTCCAGTAATCTTTGTTTTATTCTTCAAAATGACGTTTTATTCTTTGTTTAACTTGGAAAAATAATTTTTTAGTGTACCAGACAAGAACTGACATCAGTAACACAACATCAGACATTCAGTCGCTCCTCAGAAGAATGATTAAACACTTTACAGCTCTAAATAAAAACATTATTATTATAATAAATGCTTCTGCTTTCAAACCCTGCTGAATGTCACGAGCGTTTGTTTGTATGAACTGAAGGGTGAGAAATGAACTCTCATCTGAAGCGTTCCTGTAAAAGCATTAACCGGTTTCTTCAAAATCGGCCAGCTGTGTGTGACCTTTGACCTCGCTGCAGTGAGTCAGCGTGAGTCTGTGCGTATGCTAATCAAACAGGAAGCTAGCGATCCTCTGTGACTCGTGCCGCTAATATTCGACTTAATCACACTTACTTGCATCCAGATTGGTGTGTTCGTGTGAGGCTATTGCTCACCGCTTTGATCTCATTGGTTTCACTCTTTCATCTTCCTGCGCAGATTCCTGTACGAACTTTCCCAGATTCCCGACTTCGCCCGGCGAACGCACTGCATCATATTCCAGTCTGTGTTCGTGGACTCCATATCGTCCGTCCATCGGAAGGTGGAGATCATCTCTGCTGTGTGTAAGGTACAATAAAGATCTGACATGGCTTTTCTGCTTTTCTTGGATTTAATTTGAGTTAACACTAGGGATGTCAGTTTTCTATCATTTCCATAATCGCTCGTCATTTAAATTAACGATCGATTAATCATTAGGGCTGGGTATCGATTATGATGTTTCGATTCGATTCTCGATTTTTTGATTACATTCAGTGAATATAGTTTTAATACAAAAGTTATTCATATTTCTAAAAAAATAGTAAATAGTAAACATCAGTTTACAAATGGTGGATTAATAAAAAGAAATTAAGAACCACAGGCCTGTATTTTAAACCTTTTCTTTTTTTGTATAGGGTCCTTTCTTAAACAACAATAGGGACCTATAAAATGTTTTTCTTTTTCTAGTAATAAATTGAAGGCATAAAATATTAATTTATCCTAATCAAATGAAAATTAAACCCTTTTATTTTTTGGCGAACAAAGTGCTGCATAACAGAGGTTTACTGTTAAAATGAAAAAGAAAACAAATGGGGTTATTCCTTTAAAAATAAAGATTTATTAATATTTATTAATAGTAGTAGCATTGAGTCTTAAGACTGCTAAATAGTTATATATTATGACAGTTTCTGCACGTTAAACTAAACTTTTATTTTGACGGGTTGCCAGGAGGAACTTGCAGATGAATCATTCGTTCAAACGATTCATTAAAAAAATACAGAGTTGACTGTAACAAGAGCTTCATCCCAGTGATTCTTTTGAATCTCTTAATTAAACAGCGTTGTTTAGATTGATTCGCAGATTGGTTCAGTGACTCTTCTCATGTTATTTTGTCAATTGGTGGTGCAAAGTGAGTCACTTAATCATTCGTTCAAACGATTCATTAAAAAACAGAGTCAACTGGAACAAAAACTTCATTCCAGTGACTCTTTTGAATCTCTTAATTAAACAGCGTTGTTTAGATTGATTCGCAGATTGGTTCAGTGACTCTTCTCATGTTATTTTGTCAATTGGTGGTGCAAAGTGAGTCAATGAATCATTCGTTCAAACGATTCATAAAAAAAACAGAGTTGACTGTAACAAGAGCTTCATCCCAGTGATTCTTTTGAATCTCTTAATTAAACAGAGGTGTTTAGATTGATTCAGAGATAGATTCAGAGACTCTTCTCAGGTATATTTGTTCAAAACGACAAAATAATACATGATATTGTTTGATGGCTGTGTCACAGTGCAGTATGCAGCACACTAGTTGCATTCTGAAGTTTATAAGTATCTTTTCAGGCTTTTCTTGAGAATGACAGCGTGAAAGACGTGATCGGTGTCATCTTGGCCTTTGGAAACTACATGAACGGTGGAAACCGGACCAGAGGACAGGCGGATGGATTCGGACTGGAGATTCTGCCTAAATTAAAAGACGTCAAGAGCAGGGTATGAAAATATCACTCATGAACCATAAACCTGCACTGAATATGTGTTATTGATTATTCTGACTTCATTTAAGATTTGATTCAGTGTGATATGGTCACCTCAACACCTGCTAATGACCTTCTTTCCATCAGGACAATCGTATAAGTCTGGTGGATTATGTGGTGTCATACTACCTGCGAAACATGGACGAGGTACAGCCGTATGAGATATAACCTCATGATTTTTTTTTAATTCTTGTATTTTTCTCTAAAATAATATTCCATTTGTTTTATTGTTATTGCAGGTGCACTCTGTTATTGGTAACTGTGACTTTTTATCTCACAATTCTGAGAAATAAAGACAGAATTGCAAGATATAAACATGCAGTTCTGAGAAATAACATGAGAACTGTGAGATATAAACTTGCAATTGTAAAAAGAAAAAGAAAAAAAGTCCTTTTTCCCCCTCATTATTGGAGTTTATAACTAATAAATAAAAACAATTGCAAGTTTATATCTCAAAAGTTTATAAAAAGTCGCAAATACCATGTTTTATTTTTTTATTCACTGGCGGAAATGGGCTTCCATACTTTGTGGTTTTTAAAGTGGTTTATAAATAAATCTTTATTTGATTTAATTTAGATTAAACATCTTTCTAGCTCTATTGTTCTGTAACACAATGTATAACACAATGTTTAATGTAATGCAATAAAAAAGCACAACCATCAAAGACATCTAAAGATTATTCAGTAATATAGCAGAGGAAACACTACAAAAATTTTCTTAATCCACATTTTTGTCTTGTTTTCAAGTAAACATTTTTAAATCAAGATACATTTATCTGAGATGCAAAATGACTTAAGATAAAAAGACTTGTTTTATAAGAAATAGATTAAAATTTAGTGAGTTTTTGCTGAAAAAAAATACAATATATCAGTCGTTTGGGTCATAAAAATTCAAGGAGAAAACAGGATTATTTTTCTGACTCCATTGGCTGATATTTGCTCTTGTTTTAAGCAAAAACTCACTTCATTTTGATCAGCTTCTCAGAAAACAAGACATATCTTCATTTTGCATCTCTAACAAAGCAGAGAGAGAGAGACTTTCTTTCTTTCTTTCTTTCTTTCTTTCTGACAGATTGTGTTGTTGTTGTTTCAGAACGCAGGAACAGAGAAGAGCGTTTTCCCGCTGCCTGAACCTCAGGATCTCTTTCACGCTGCTCAGGTCAAGTTTGAAGATCTCGCAAAAGACCTTCGCAAGTTAAAGAAGGAGCTGACAGGTATGAATCTCATCCGTTTGTCTGTGGTGTCTTATTTAATGCCAGAGATGAGAGAACAACACAGTCTCACAATGGAAAAGGTATAGAAGGCATTCAGAAACCTAAAAAAAAACTGACCATAAAATGAGAAGGATAATAATTAATAGTGAGCTTCATACCAGTTAATTTTTTTGCATCGGTTTAGTAAACTGATAGGTTCACAGATTGATTAAGTGACTCTTCTCAGGTTACTTTGTCAATAAGTGGTGCAACGTGAGTCATTTGTTCAAACGATTCATTTAAAAATACAGAGTCTACTGGAACAAGAGCTTCATTCCAGTGACTCTTTTGAATTTATTCACTAAACAGAGTTGTTCAGATTGATTCACGGATTGGTTCAGTGACTCTTCTTGGGTTACTTTGTCAATATGTTGTGCCAAGTGAGTCACTTAATCATTCGTTCAAACGATTCATTTAAAAAAACATAGTCAACTGGAACAAAAACTTCATTCCAGTGACTCTTTTGAATCTATTCACTAACAGAGTTGTTTAGATTGATTCACGGATTGGTTCAGTGACTCTTCTCAGGCTTCTTTGTCAATAGGTGGCACAAAATGAGTCACTGAATCATTTGTTCAAACGATTCATTAAAAAAATACAGTGCTTCCACCTGTAACAAAAGCTTCATCCCAGTGACTCTTTTGATTGTGTTCACTACACAGAGTTGTTCAGATTGATTCACGGATTGGTTCAGTGACTCTTCTCAGGCTTCTTTGTCAATAGGTGGCACAAAATGAGTCACTGAATCATTTGTTCAAACGATTCATTAAAAAATACAGAGCCTACTGGAACAAAAGCTTCATCCCAGTGACTCTTTTGATTGTGTTCACTACACAGAGTTGTTCAGATTGATTCACAGATTGGTTCAGTGACTCTTCTCAGGCTTCTTTGTCAATAGGTGGCACAAAATGAGTCACTGAATCATTCGTTGAAACGATTCATTAAAAAAATACAGTGTCGACCTGCATTTCACCCGGAAGATTTTAGTAAGGGAACAAAACTTTGCAAATGCTTTAAGACCATCAAAACAGTCTTTTTTCAGATTTTTTGCAGTTACAAAATTACTATTTTGTGTTTAGGTCCTTATGGACAACATTTGGTGTCAAAAATAGTGTTTGTAAAATTATCTATGTAAGTTATATTAAAAACCTTTTCTCCGTATCTCATACACTTTTGGGCTGAATTTTGTTGATGAACATGAGTATGTTTTATGCTGCCATGATGAACCATTGCAGCATAAAATAACATAACTTTTTTCATCTGAAAGTGAAAGTGTATGCAAGTAAAATGAATTTATTTTCAAAAACTTTTCAGATTAATATTTATGTTATTTTGTTGGTTTCATAAATTTGGACTGTTTTAGACCAATCATGAGTTATAAATTCAAAGCAATGTAACCCTATAAAACCGACGGGAGCGCCCGTCTCTGTTTAAAAGCCAATAGAAACCGAAACCAAAATGGTAGTGCAATAATTCTATTTGCATACAAAATCAGAGACGTTACACATTCAAACATTCACCCTCTAACGAGTCTGCACAAATTGCATAAAATGCATTTTCAACAAAAACATTGCACATCTTTGCACACACGTTCTATAGTTCTGAGGTTGCTAGCGGTTGCTAGTTACCTTATCCTACGACCTCTATGACGTAATCACGTTCTGTGCACTATGACCCCAAGGTTAGCTACTAACGTCACTCGCGTCCGACGACGAGGAACTCTCCGACTGCTCATCTGCTCCAGATTCTGTTTCTAGTGGGGTTTATTTTTGTTTATTTATGTTTTATGTATTTGTTTTTGTTTGTTTTTTACACAAGAATAACTGAGATGGTCTTTATGTATTTATTTATTTTTCAATCAACATCGCTCTCAAAAGCAAAATGTTGTTTTTTTGACCCCACAAATTCAAATGCACTCCATTCATCTGTGAGGCATGCCACATGCCCCTCTGCATTATTCTGGTCAGGAACTGTCACAAGTGTTATCATAGCCTTTCTGCATTTTTAGTTCTGATAAATTACAGATTTTAGAGTAGTGTAACTTATTATTTTACATTGTCATATTTAATTGTTCAATCAACATTGCTCTCAAAAGCAATATGTTATCTGTTTGCCTTCACAACGCACTGTTTATAAAAATGAGTGTATCTCACAAACAAATTTATATAATCTGTCCAAATCAATTGTACGTAGTTTCAAAGTGTTTTATGCAAGTTTTTTACATTGACAAGTTTTTGTGATATTTCTGTATTTAGTAAAATATGTTGAAAAAAAATTAGATTTTCATTTTTTTGTTGGTTTATTGCACTTTTGAGCTATTTATCTAGTACCTATGGATTTCTTACATATCCTTCAAATTGGGGGTGTAAGGATTGTATTGATATATGGCATTTGAAAATACTCAAAAGAATGACAGCACAGCATGTAAAAATACTAAGAAATACTCTGGCGGAATTGCAGGTCTTAAAGGGTTAATTAAACCCCATTCATTCCAATGGGTTTAATAACAATTTGATATTCAAATACAATTTCTCATCAGTACTGAAAAAAAGAAAAAATCTAATTTTTAATCTTTTAATTTATATATTTTTGGCGCGGTTAATGTATAATTTCAAAGAATTTCTCAGATGATTAATTAATAAAAAAGGGGTAAATGCTGTAATAACAGATTTTGAATGCGTTATAAATGTTTTCTTCCACAAAGCATTGAGAATGAACCAGCTGATCATGTTCATCACACCATGCATTTAAAAGCTATTTCTTTTCATTTTACATTAGTAGAAGCGTTTTTACCGTCGCATATACTCCGCTGTGTTCTCCGGGCCGCCACAGGGGTCAAAGGTCACGCCCCCCCCAGCCCCCAGTGTCTGCAATTATTTAAATCAGCCAATAATACGGCATATGAAAGCAATTAGATATGCTCTCTCCTCATTCCCCTCCATTTGAGAATCGCTGTTAAAAACTCTGATCCTCAGTGACCCGAGGGAAAAATACAAACCGGCTACAAAACCACTGCCGCCCCACCTCGAGCTGTCTGTCACTCGTTTATTAGCACGCAAACGCAAGACAATAAATACAGAATAAGGGCCTTCGCATTTGATCCGCACCACAACAAAAAAGCCTTAAACGCCAGTCCTCGGGCGCTGGCTCCAGATCGCACCTACGACTGCAGCAGACAGGGATAAATATTTATGCTGTGCCATCATAAAGAGCCGCAAGTGTTCCTAATTATTCCTGCAGTCATTTCTGTTTAAAGCGAGAGCGCAGAGGAAGTCGAGGTGGAGAGGAAAGTCACAGCCAGAGTTTCTGGATGGAGATTTGAGGTCTGTGCATCTGACATACATGTGTGAGGCGTAGAGCCTTTGATGCAGAATGATGGATTTACTTCTGAGACAATCAGTGAATCTGCAAAATCAAACCTTTTACTGTCATCAATAGAAATGGCAGATGACAAGGATTTCAATTACATGATGTAGCATCGTCCAGGAGACTTGATGAATTTGAAAGCTCTCAAACTCTCAGATGTCTCAGATGTTCGTTTATTTCAAGAGAAATAAAAGCATATTTTTATTCAGTTAAACTGTATAATTACTTTGAATCATTAATAGCTCAGATCAAATGTGACTGGGCCACAAAACTAGTCATAAGGGTAAATTTTTTGGAATTGGGATTTCTACATCATCTGAAAGCTGAATATATAGCTTTCTATTGATGTATGGTTTGTTAGGATAGCACAATAATTGGCTGAGATACAGCTATTTGAAAATCTGGAATCTGAGGGTGCAAAAAAATCAAAATATTGAGAATATTGCCATTAAAGTTGTCCAAATGAAGTTCTTAGCAATGCATATTACTAATCAAAAATTAAGTTTTAA
Organism: Tor tambroides; assembly: GCA_021397915.2. NCBI lineage: Eukaryota > Metazoa > Chordata > Actinopteri > Cypriniformes > Cyprinidae > Tor > Tor tambroides. The sequence goes on from JAFVLL020010283.1 coordinate 12,141, forward strand.
TATATATTTTGTAGGAAATTTACAAAATATCTCTACTTAATATCCTAATGATTTTTGGCATAAAAGAAAAATGGATAATTTTGACTCGTACAATGTATTTTTGGTTATTGCTACAAATATACCTGTGCTACTTAAGACTGCTTTTGTGCTGCAGGGTCACATTTATACATATTGTAGGGTCATATGATAAAGATGATGATGAAAAACTGAATTTGGGTGGGAAAAAAAGAAAATAAAACAGATTTCATAGAACCCTAATAATGAGATCTTGAACTTAAATATTTTACTTTATTATTAAATTAAAAGTTTTTTTTTTAAAACTTCAGTTAACTATGCATCCTTTTTGGTGATTAAAATTGAATTAAGCCATTAAAATTGATTCCAGAAAAAAAACTGAATTTGGGAAATAATAAAACAGTATGGGGAAACATAAAACAGATTTAATAGGGCCTTAATATTTGGACCATTAAATACAGTTGAACCATTAAAATGGATTCTAGAAAAATTAAAACTGAAAACAAAATCTGGGAAAAAATTAAACAGAATTTGGGGGGAAAATAAAAAAGAATTTGTAGGGCCCTAACATTGTGATAAATTGTTACATTGTTAAAAACAATAGTAAAATCAGTTGATTATACATCCTTTTCGGTTATTAAAATTGAATTAAATCATTAAAATGGATTCCAGAAAAATTAAAATGGGAAACAAAAGAATTTGGGAAAGAATAAAACAATATGAGAAAAAATAAAACAAATTTCATTGGACCCTAATATTGAGATCTCTGACTTTATTAGCAATTTGAGACATCATTGAAATCTCTAAATTCTAAAGGAGACACATTTGAGTTTAATTTTTCTCAGGAGAATCACAGAATCAGCAAAAGTTTCCAGTTGCTCTTCATTTAAATCCAGACATTGCAGTGTAGGAGAAATGACTGATGGGATGTTTTTCGGCCGGTATCAGAGACAGTAGGTGGAGGTCCAGCTCGTCTTGTGTGAGGGGTATTTGAGGGTTAGTGTATGACACGGCCCGACGGAGGGGTCGCGACACGGGGTCAGTCTCAGGGGCCGCTTACACGTCTGAACTCTGAGAGCAGAGCGAGACAGAGACGCCCTGAGACAACCTGACTGCCCTGCTGCCCTCCGCACCGCTCTCTTCAACTTTACCAGAAATATGATCTCCATTTCAGCTCCTTTGCTCTCGTCAGGGTTAAAAGGGTTTCATACCTGCAGTCTCTCTCCAGCTCACCCTGATGCTGCTGATGAATTTACTTCAGTCACTTCACTTTACCTGATCTTCAGTCTCTTCTGCTCACCAAAAATACAGTAAAAATAGTGAAATATTATTAAAATTTCAAACAGTTGTTTTCTTTGTGAATGTCATATAAAATGTAATTTATTTCTATGAATTTTCAGCATCATTATTCCAGTCTTCAGTGTCACATGATCCTTCAGAAATCATTCTAATATTCTGATTTGCTGCTCAAGAAACATTTCTGATTATTATCAATGTTGAAAATATTTTTGTGAAAACCATGACACATTTTATTTTTCAGGATAGAAAGTTCTATCCTGAAAAGAAAGTTCAAAAGAACAGCATTTATCTGAAACAGAAATCTTTTGTAACATTATAAATGTCACTTTTGATCAGTTTAGTGCATCCTAGATGAATGAAAGTACTAAATAATTAATTTCTTTATTTTACTTAATCTCAAATCAGCATATTAGAATGATTTCTGAAGATCATGTGACACTGAAGACTGGAGTAATGATGCTGAAAATTCAGCTTTGATCACAGAAATAAATTACAGTTTAACAGATATTCACATAGAAAACAGCTGTTTGAAATTCTAATAATATTTCACTATTTTTACTGTATTTGTGATCAAATAAATGCAGTCTCGGTGAGCAGAAGAGACATTAAAAATCATAATTATCTTAGCTTAAATTCTACTCTGTATAGAGCGGACACACTTTAGATAAAGAAGCATCTTAAAGCTGTAGCGAGGTTAATAGCTGAGTCAAACTGAAGTGTCAGTGTGTCTCTGCATTAATCACGGCCGGAGAGGAACATGAACCCATTAGATGTGGCCGTATGTTCTGTCTGCTGTCTGAATCCAGACACTTTGATTAAGCCGCTGGTGGGGCGTGTAATTTCCCTGGGAAGCGCAACCGCAATTCCGAAAACAAAACCCCACTAACCGTTTCATGCACGAAGAACACGGGAATATCCAGGCAACTTTGGGCAAAATAATGAAAACACAAAAGAGACAAAAAAAACTTCAGAGACGGAAAGCACAGCTGTTTTTCTTACATTTTAATGACAAGAGACAAACATCATCGCATGAGTAATGGTTATCAAAGAATAACAGCTCTGGACTGGCCGTTATTGAGCGTTTCCAGATGAAGCGCTCTCGGTCGTGTCTCTACAGAGCTCAGATACACAGATCTCTATGTGTTTGCGTCTCGTTTACTCACATGTCTGAGTTCTAAACGACGCACTGTCAGTCTGTGAATGTCTTTAACTTTGAGTCTGGAGAGTTCGATGACCAGCTGTCGGCTTTCTAGAAGCTCCGGCTCTGGGTACAAAGATATGCTTTTTTTAAACCGTCAAAATGTCCAGTTTTTAATGTATTGAGAACGTTGGAGGAACGTTTCATTCTATCATTTGAATGCTCTCTCAACATTTAAAACACCTGTTTTTTAATATTTAAAGAATGTTTCATCTAGGTAATGTGAATGTTAGATGAACATTCCATGTCATCATGAGAACAGTACTTTTCAATAGGCCTATTCTCTCAAATGTTTTTGTATCTGAAGAACGTTGTTTCTTGGTTACGTGAACGTTAGGGGAGCATTCCATTTTGTAATTTTTAAAACATTATGAGAATGTTACATTTGAATGTTCTCTCAACATTTAAAACACCCATTTTTTAAATTTAAAGCATGTTTCGTTTATATGAACATTCCATGTCATCGTTCTGAAAATGTTACGAGAACGTTACTTTTGAATATTCTCTAATATGTTTAGAACACCCATTTTTTGTATCTAAAGAACGTTGTTTCTTGGTTATGTGAACGTTAGAGGAACATTCCATTCTATCATTTGAAAACATTATGAAAACATTACATTTGAATATTCTCTTCAACATTTAAAACAACCGATTTTTTTTTTTATTTAAAGAATATTTCTTCTTGGGCGAACATTTCCATTTCATCATTTTTTTTAAATATGAAAAAAAAAATTCTAAATATTTTTTAAATGATCAGAATTTCCCCTTTTTAATGCATTAAGAACATTTCTCGTAGTTATATGAATGTTCAACAAATATTATATTTTATTGTTTATTTTCCATTTTATTGTAAATTTGAAAACTTTATTAGAATATAACATTTGAATGTTCTCTCAACATTTAAAACACCGGTTTTTTTAATGTTTAAAGAATGTTGTTTCTTGGTTATGCAAACATTAGAGGAAGATTGCATTCAATCGTTTAGAAATTGTTATGAAAACATTATTTCTGAATATTTTTTAAACGTTCAAAAAGCCCAGTTTTTTAATATATTAAGAACATTTCTTCTTGGTTATGTGAATGTTACTGGAACATTCCATTCTATCGTTTTGAAAATGTTATGAGAATGTTACATTTGAATGTTCTCTCAAGATCTAAAACACCCATTTTTAATGTTTGAAGAATATTTTTTCTTGATTATTTCAACATTAGAAGAACATTCCATTCTATTATTTTGAAAATGTTCTGAGAATGTTCCCTGTTAGCTGATCCTTCTGAGTAAAGGATTTTTTAAGAAAAATAACCAAAAAACATTATCCCCCAAGATTTAGTTAATCAGTTTTGAATAATATTCCACGAATATTGTTTATAAGAACATTTTCTATTAACAATGATCAGAAACAAACATCATCATTAATAACATCATAAGGACATTCTGAGAACATTGTTCTAAGACCGTTTCCTCTCAGTGTTACGAGAATGTATATGAAGCGTTAATTATAAAACATTTACATAACCTTTAACAAACGTAATGGGAATGTCTGCTGTTAGCTAGGTATTAAGAGCGCATCAATGGAGCCCATATGCCAGAAGTGGAGACAATAGAGGCATTCCTCACATCCTCCGCTGCTACCAATGATGAAAGAGCAAATTAACCAAAACCATGCTTGTACACGCATACAAACTCCGGCTCACAGGGCTTTAGACGTCATGTTTTGGAAAGTCTTTCAGGAGACAAGACGTTTGTCTGGCGAGTTATTTATATAGCATGCAGTGGATCATTTCCATCGGAGCAAAGCCGAAGAATTTCAGTAGATAATCCACAATTATATACAACCTCAGAGCGCTGTCAGAGCCGTTTAAATCCCCACTGTTACGCGTCGAGATAAATCAGCTTTTGTGGTTTTGCAGGTTAGTTGTTTAAAACGATGGAAGACTCAAGACTGGAACTGAAGCTCAAGTCCTGTTTCAGTCTAGATTCATTAGGTGTGTCACCATTAATTAGATGCTCTGTTTATTTTTAGTGTATTATTATTATTTATTGGTTATCTTTTATTATATAAAGCAGAAGCCCATCATATGTTACATCATAACCTGATGTCATTATTTTTTATTATTATTTTGTTCCCCTTGTCTCCTCTTTAAGTAGCCATTAGTCAATATTTATATGTAAAATAACTCATTTTCATGAAGTCTTAACTTAAACACTGGCAAAACAATGCATCAGATTCTGATTGGATGGAGGTGGATCTGAATGCATTCTTATATGGGGCGGAGATTAACTACTATACGTTAACTAATATATATATGTGTGTGTGTGTGTGTGTGTGTGTGTGTAAAAAATAATTTAAAAAATTACAAAATACAAAAAAAATTACTAATACTTTGACTAAAGTGAAAACATAAAATTAATGAAAAATTAATATTAGCCAAAGCTATAATAATACATCAGTAATGCAAAAATAACCCTGACAAATGTACAGATGAATTGTTCACAGTAAGATCGATAAGATGCATTTAGAAAATAGATTTTATATACATACATATATATGTGTGTTTCTTTTCAATTATCTTATGAAAATGAATAATCGTCATGAATGCAATCCCAGGGATTTATTGGTGAGGGCTGAGGAATTGTTTAATTTGATTTGTAATGAAAAACCAATAAAAAAAAACAGATTCCATTTAACCTGTAAAATTACTTTTTTTTAATACAGGTAATTATTAATATTTATTTTTGTCCTAGAGTTAAGTAAGATATGATGTAAATGAACTTTCAGATTGTTATTCCTGAGAACAAATCAATTGCCTTTTTGTAGAAGAATGAGGTCTGTATAAAAACAAAGCTTTATAAAAATCCATATTACAGCAATGATAAACACATGCAGGTATTTACTAGATTCATTAATGCTAAACATATCCATGTACGTGTTTGGAGGGCAGAGAACGGAGCTGCTGAGTGATTTCTGTGAGTTTGTGTGAACGCAGTTGTTTGGCAGCACAACAAAGACTCTGTGGAGCACAAACAACACAAACGAACTGCGGGTCAAACTCCATCCACATCTGTGCTGCTTCAGATTTAGACATGAGATGATGGGATCCTTAAGACTGTGTGATACTCTTATGTGTCAGTCGTGTCGTCACATGACATTTACGGCTCAGCTGATTGGCTCAAAGATGCAAAGCACGCGGTTCATCGTATCAGATATCAAACTCGCTATCATCATAATGAGATGCATGCTCTGAAATCATTAGGAAACTCATAAACGAGTCTCATGTTTGACACCAGAACAACCGGTCCGGTAATCAAAAGCATTCTTGCTCTGGTTGCGCTGAATTGGCTCCAAACGCGTCTTTGATGCTCATCTGTTTGAGATGAGATTCACACACTTCTTCCTCATGTTTCTCATTTAACTCGTTTATGGATGTGATGGTAACGTGATACGCTGAACTCACCTGCGCTTCATTAATTCACCGCCTTACTGCTTCATTCAGCAGCCCATCAGAATATTAAAAAAGGACACCTTTTTATTAAAGAAATAGTTCATCCAAAATTAAAATGTGCTCACTCTTAGTCTATCCGAGATCAGGATGAGTTTGTTTCTTCATCAGGTTTGGAGAAATGTGTCTCAGCAATGGATGCTCTGCAGTGAATGGGTGCCGTCAGAATGAGAGTCCAAACAGCTGATAAAAACATCACAATAATCCACACCACTCCAGTCCATCAGTTAACATCTGGAGAAGACAAAACCTGAAACAAATCCAGCATTGAGACAATTAATTGTCAAAATAAGTAGTAACTGTATAAAATTAAAAAAATAAATCATATATAATAACTCAAAAAAAATATCATTTTAAATATTTTTTTAAATAATAAAACATAATTTTAAAATAATTGTATATAGTACATTTTCAAAAATAATTTTATGTAGTTAAAAATAAATTCTATACATTTAAATATACATTTTCAAAAATCTATAATAATAAAAGTTGTGTATAATTAAAAATAAGTTACATATAATGAATTTTAAAAATATATAATATAAAAAAATAAAATATTTTTTAAATAATAAAATTAGTGTGTAATATATGCATAAATTTATAATATAAATATATAATATATTTTCAAAAAATAATAATTGTATAATCCATCATTAAGACATTTTTAACTAAAATAGTTAAAAATAGTTTAACTAAAATATGGGTCCATCATGAAGACATTTGTAACTAAAATGCGAGTCCATAATCCATAATAACTCTTCCTCCAGTGAAAAAGTGTTCTGGTCTGAATCAGGAGAGAAATCTGCACAGATCAAGCAGCGTTTACAAGACAAAACAGCTCTAAACAAATATGAGAGAGACAACAGGAGATGCACTTTTTCACTGGAGGAAGAGTTATTATGATTATGGAGTCAGATTTTAGTTAAAAACATCTTAATGCTGGATTTGTTTCAGCTTTTGTCTTCTCCAGATGTTAACTGATGGACTGGAGTGGTGTGGATTATTGTGATGTTTTTATCAGCTGTTTGGACTCTCATTCTGACGGCACCCATTCACTGCAGAGCATCCATTGCTGAGACACTGATGTGATGTCTGATGTGTGTTTATAGTAGGCTGTATGCAGTAAATAAATGGTCAATATTTCTGATTCTTGATGTGTTTGTCCTGTAGCGTGTATGAAGGAGGTTGAGCAGGTGTGTGAAAACTCCTCTGAGGAACATCTACAACCCTTCAAGGACAAGATGGAGACCTTCGTCAGCACGGGTGAGTCACAAAAACACAGAAATCAAGCAAATGCATCCAGAATGAAACTCCTTCAGCATGATGTGACTGGATGTGGATCAGGTGCTCATTCATTCATTCATTCTCTCTGATCATCTTCTGTTTTACATGAACCTCATTAAAACATCTCCAGCTCATATTTCACTCCAAAATCAAAAGAAAGAATTAAAGTACAAATTATGTTTGTCATAAAGAAAATGAAGCCTATAATTCAGACCATTAGGACATTGCATACATTATTGTAATGTCTCTTGAGCTTTTATTTTTAATGGTGATCCTCATGAGATGCTCATTACCTTAATGAAACCATTTAGTACTGATTACTCTTAAAGACAGTGATGCACTTTATATTTTGTCATTTAAATCAGGACTTTTCAATCCTTTAAATAGCACAGAACCATGAATATGATCATCCTCATGGAAAGACTCACATCCTAAAATTGATAAGGCATCTATACAGTTTCTTGTATAAAGACACAACTGATGACAAAATAAATATGATAAATTTCTATTATTTGTAAAATTGTTTTTTATCAAGTTGCATTATTCTATTCTATTCTATTCTA